>VXAY01001328.1:1716599-1738607 GCA_013399855.1 Oxyruncus cristatus
GGTTGCCCGCTGCCCCGAGGAGAAGGTGCGCGCCCTCCCCGGCTGTCGTGCCCCCAGATGCTTTCTTTGAGAAGCGGCTCTCCTATTTTCCCCACATAAGGCGACCCGGAGATGGAGTGGGGGTTGGTTGGGGCTCGCCGCTTGCTTGCTTGGTCTCCTCGGTGCCGGGACGGACGGGGCAGCCCGAGGCCGCCTACAGCATCCGCCGGAGCCCGCGCTCCCTTCCCCGGCCCATCTTAGCATTTCGTGTGGTTTTCTTCTCTTTCCAGGAGGATGTTTCCCTTCCTGAGCTTCAACATCACCGGCCTGAACCCCACGGCCCACTACAACGTCTTCGTGGAGGTAGTCTTGGCGGATCCCAACCACTGGCGTTTCCAGGGAGGCAAATGGGTGACCTGCGGTAAAGCCGACAACAACATGCAAGGTAGGTGCGGGTTCTCGGCGTCTCCTCGCCGCCTTTCCCTGTGGGTCCGTTTCCCAGAAAGAGTTCCTGTTTCTCCCCCTTCTGCAGGGTCTCTCCCACACCCTGCATTTTGTTGAGGGACAAACTACACTTCTAAGGGCGTCTTGCGACCTTTTTCCACGCCGCGGTGTGCGAGGCTGTGTGGGAGAGGGGCCGTCGTGGAGCCGTGGTGCTGCGCGGGGTGGGAGAGCAGAACCAAGCCCTGTGCCCGGCCGGCCTTTCACTGACTTGTCTCCCCCAGGCAACAAGGTCTACGTTCACCCCGAGTCGCCCAACACCGGGGCTCACTGGATGAGGCAGGAGATTTCTTTCGGGAAGCTCAAGCTGACGAACAATAAAGGCGCTAACAACAACAACGCGCAGGTATATAGGGGGAGGCAGGCTAAAGGGGCTCTTGGTGGGTCAGCAGGGGAGCCCTGGGATTTTGGGGCTTTACAGCATTTCATCAAGCTGCTAGATCACTGTTACTGGGACTTGTCCGCTTCTTGAACTGAGTCATTGATCTTGTTTACTTCTCTATATGAATGCAGTTAGAAATATCAGAATTTGATGTGTGAATTTATTTGATTTTAGCTAATATATCTATCCCCAGATAGATATAAAAAGTGGGAGAGTAGCTGATGGCTCTTACTCAAACTGGGCTATAAGCTATGAAACATCTGACAACAGTTAAAAATGTTCCATACAACTTACAGGAAGAATCTGTCATGCTGTAAAATGGATCTTTTAATGTTAGATACAATTTTTCTAAAGATTGTCTCTTTCATGGTTTATTTTAGATGATAGTACTTCAGTCTCTACACAAGTACCAGCCCCGGCTTCACATTGTGGAAGTAACTGAAGATGGTGTTGAAGATCTGAATGATTCCTCAAAGACTCAAACATTTGTTTTCCCTGAAACACAGTTCATAGCAGTTACAGCATATCAAAACACTGATGTAAGCATGGGTGTATAAAATTACAATTGAGAATAAAATTGCCTTGTGGGTTCAGAGTCTCATCTTACTATATTCTGCTTTCACTTTTAGATTACACAGCTCAAAATTGACCATAACCCTTTTGCAAAAGGCTTCAGAGACAACTATGACTCGTAAGTACCCTTCTGTGTTCTCTTGCAGTTGTTTCTGTCTAGGAAGCATGGTTCTGGTCTGAAATGTCTGTGGAAGAGATTTTCTTTATACACTAACAAAGTTATTCAGAAGCAGCAATACTTTTGCTGGCAGTTTTGCTAACATTAAAATGTCTGTTTGAATAGTGTATTGTCTTGATCACCTGTCTTTCAGCAGGCTTCTGAATTTTGGTAGTAAATTTGTGCTGGCCTGCAGATTTGGCAGTAGAGTGTACTGGGTGTCTCCAAGAGCAGGCAGCATCTTTCAAGTCGTCAGCAAAAGACTTGCCTAATGGTCAATTTTATAGCTTCAAATGCCATTTGAAAAATCTGAGCTGTGTGTATATATACAAGTATGGCTGCTGGGGGGAGGATGCTGCATGCAGCTCATCAAAAATGGGTTGGATGGTGGAGAACAATGTATTTGTAGCAGTAATACCAGAAGTTTTATACTGATAGAGGGGAAGAAAATCCTCTTAAATCAGAAAAAAATAAACAGCCATCCAATTATAGTTATGATTCTAATTAAGAAATAACTTGAGTTTCTTCCTGTTTGTGTTTTTATGTAGTCTTACTATCATACTGAAGTTGTTAAGAAAAACACTTGGTATTTCTCTTTTATGTTGTAGCATGTACACAGCTTCAGAAAATGACAGATTAACTCCATCTCCCACGGATTCTCCTAGATCCCACCAGATTGTCCCTGGCGCCCGATACAGTGTGCAGCCGTTCTTCCAAGAACAGTTTGTCAACAACCTGCCCCCAGCCAGGTTTTACAACGGTGAGAGAACCGTCCCTCAGACGAATGGCCTGCTGTCCCCGCAGCAGAACGAGGAGGTGGCCAGCCCTCCTCAGCGGTGGTTTGTGACGCCTGTACAGCAGCCTAGTGCCAACAAATTGGACATGAACTCCTATGAGACGGAGTATTCTCATAGCACCTTGCTCCCTTATGGCATTAAATCCCTCCCCCTTCAGACATCCCATGCACTGGGATACTACCCAGACCCGACATTTCCATCCATGGCAGGCTGGGGGAGCAGGGGCTCTTACCAGCGAAAAATGACAACAGGGTTACCTTGGACCTCAAGAACAAGTCCTCCAGGATTCTCTGAAGATCAGCTTTCCAAGGAGAAGGTGAAAGAAGAAATTGGCTCATCCTGGATAGAGACTCCACCCTCCATAAAGTCTTTAGACTCAAATGATTCTGGGGTCTACACAGGTGCTTGTAAGAGAAGACGGCTTTCCCCTAGCACTTCCAGCAATGAAAATTCCCCGACGATGAAATGCGAGGACATTAATGCTGAGGACTATAGCAAAGACACTTCAAAAGGCATGGGCTATTATGCGTTCTATACTAGTTCTTAAAACAACCTTTTATTCCAATTGGCTGTTTTTTCCAGGGTGGCCTTGGGTTTTTTTGCGTTATAGTTGCCAAAAAGACTCTTGCCTTCCACCTTTAATTGTTGTGTGCAATTCTAAAGAAGGTGCCAAAGCTTTTTGACTGTTGCAGGTAACAAAGTAGGGAAAGAGCAAAGCATGGGAGAATTCATCCCCTCCTTTAGAAGGAACCACATGCAGAAGCTGTAAGGAGGACCCTAGATCTTAACAATGTGGCTTATTTATTGGAGACACTAAAGTGTACAGTTTGGCTTGGCTCAGAGACCTGATCAAATCTATGCACTCCTGAGCAAGGACATAGGGGGGTAGGATCCCAATTTAATTTTCTTCCCTGCTTGATCCTCTAATAAAATGGGGGCTGGGTCGTAGGGAGCTGCACAAATGCTATGTTCTGCTTTAGACTACATTGGTTTCTTCAACCTTATCTGCAACACAGTTGGCTGAGTTGGCTTGTTCAGCTAAGACTTTCTTTGGCAGAAGATGGCCAAAATAAGGCCGGCTTGCCAGGCAGGATTTTGACTTGAAGGTCTTGTTGCCAATGATGGGGTTACAATGACCAAATCTGACTTTTTTAGCTTAGAACTTGCATTAAAAAAAAAAAAAAAGCCTCCATCCCAAAAGCCTAGCCTTTATTGAGGTGGCCAAAAACAAAGTGTACAGTTGTGTTTTGTCTAGGTACACTGTAGAATATTGTGGAATAATGTATAAATAGTTGACCTTATAGCTGTTCAGTTGGAAGGACATCTGGTGGTGTTTTACAGTTCAAAAGGTTTTGTTTGTTTTTTTTTTTGGTTAATCAAACTTACCATATATGGAGCTTTGCAGAAAGATTTTTATTTATGTATATGTAAAGTGACTTTTTCAGCAGNTTTTTTTTTTTTTTTGCTTAATCAAACTTACCATATATGGAGCTTTGCAGAAAGATTTTTATTTATGTATATGTAAAGTGACTTTTTCAGCAGCCCTGTATGAAACTGGAAATGATGTAACTACCCACTCTTTCCTATAGTTCTCAGCCACTTTAAACTGGTCAGCCCCAGAGCACTGGCACACAAACTTCTAACCCACCAAAAACTTTGTTTTGTTTTTCTATGTACATAGTAGTAATTTTTAATAAATGTGGTGCCAGGGATAAGGGGGGTGGCTCTGCCTTTTCTTTGCCTCTGCGGGGTGTCCCAGAGGGGGGGAGGAGGGAGCACAGTCGTAGGGGTTTGAGTTGTCTATATATCACTGCTCCTTGCAATGTTGCTACTTTAGCTCTCACACCGAGCTCGTTACCTGCTACTAGGTCTGCGTGTTCTGTTTTTTAGTTTTTTTCTTTTTCTCCCCCTCTCCATAATCTCGTGGGTTGCCACCGTTCTCCTGGGCATCTCTGCCCCAAGGTCGGACCCCCGCTCTCTTCTCCCCTGTCACCCTCCTCTGCTCTGCGCCACTGAAGTAGGTGAGGTGTGAGCTCAGCCTCGGCCCGGGGAGCGAATTGTGAACCCATCCTGCCTCCCGCAGAAACCCCGGGGCTGCCCCTTCCGTTTCCCGGAACCATGCAAGAAATTCCCCTGCCCGCTTATCGGGGGGGAAAGCTCCACCCGGCAGAGTGATTGAATCCCGGCTCCCGCACCAGTCGGAGCTTTCCTGAGGATATGCAGGCACTAATGGGATTAAGCTGTTAGCGATTCCTGCCTGCAAACAAACGCGGGGCTCAGGCTGGGGCCGTTCCTGGTGGAGGTAACGCGATCGGGGGCACCGGCAGCGGCTCCCCGTGGTCCGGAGCGGGACGCGGCGGGTGTCCGAGGTAATTTCGATCAGCGCCTCGTTTCTCGAGGCGAGGCTTCGGCTCTGCGCCCTGGCAAGCGAAACAAATGGGTGTCCCGGCAGCTCGCCCCTAGCTCAAGGACCCCATCCGGGACAGAAGGGGACTCGCGGTATTTTTTAAGGGACTAGGGATGGAATATATTTTATGTGTGTATTTTTAGGTGGGGGATACCCACGGCCGGAAAACTCCCCGGACGGGTGGGCTGCTCCCTGTTGCAGCCGGGGGTGCGGCGGCCATCCCTGCCCGCCTCGCTAACAGCGATTATACAGCGCCCGGGAGCACGATTCCGCCGCTCTGTGTTATTAAAAGCTGTATATTTTTGCACCGCACCGTAAAAAAAGAACGTAATACTTGTGAAAAGTCCTCACACTGTTTAATAAAAACGTCAGTGCCTGGCTGGCCCCAATTAACACCTTGTGATTATAATGCATTCCTAAAATGGGGTGTCAGACGCCAAATTGTGAATAAAGGTATCTAATTAATCTTCATAGGATGACACTGATAAACAACTACAGATTTAAATAAAGATCAAGGAACTGAATGGTTTTTATTTGTTTACATTAACAGAAGATAAAGTTAACTACCCTTGCACTTTGCTTCGTAATGTGATTTACTGACACAAGCAGCGGGTTGCGGGCGGAGAGCCCCGCCTCGCCTCGGCGCTCTTTTTATCGCGGCTTTGGAGGGAGGGGGAGACCCCGAGGGTGAGTGTCCCTTCGTCCGCAGCCCCCACACCCCCGGGTGGCGTGGGGGTGCTCCGGGAGATGCGGCACCACCTTCGCCTGACTGTGAACGGTGGAAGGGAGCGCGCCCGTCGGCCTCGTCCCTGACACTTCCGACGCTCTGGTATGTAAACGGCGTGCGAGTTTGAAACGGCAGCTGGACGGGGATGGCGGGCTTAGAGGGAAATAAATAAAATAATAATAAAAAAATAGTTATTTACACTATTGCGGTGGTGTGCGGCGGGAGGTGAACTGCGAGCCCTGCCTGGGAAAACTGAGTTTTAGATTAGAGAGAATCCGAACCTCCGCGGCTGCTGGTCGGGCAAAGGCTCTGCCCGCCCCGGGGGGCTTCGGCCCGGAGAAACCGAAATACACCACTGTAATAATCCATTGAGGCCGTTACCCTCGAATTTGCCGCTCTCTGGGATATTTCCTCACTGAGCAGAGCGAGTTCGGGGCTCTCTCTGCGTTTGTAGCCCCTACTTTTAAATAGCGTGGGTGCCCGGCGGGGCACTAGAGGCAGAGGAGAGGGGCTCCTCCGATGAATTGAGACCATTCCTCGCGGAAGACTCTGCTATTGGGGATGTTTTCGTTAAAGCAGATCTGGCAACTCATCGTCTCTCCCGCCCGTGGTTTCTGCAGCGGCCCGTCGGGAACAACCCTCTGGTATTTTTTTTTTCCAACGAAACTTCGTCCCTCGCTGCTCGCCCCAAACTGTGTCGCCGCCGCTTCACACCCGGGCGGGAAAAGGAAACGACTCCGAAATGTTCTTTCTTACGGCGCCAACTCCCCGGCTCTCTCTGGAGAAAGGGCTCCTTCCTCCCCGAGGCGGCGAGCTCAGCGCTCCGGGGAGGAAGGAGCAGATATTTCTCAGTGTGTTCTTTCTTCGAGCGATGCGATGGAGTTTTACTTTCGGTCTGAATTTCCGCTCCCACCTTCCTCAACGCCGGCTTTTCACCACCTGCTCGCGTGTTCCCACCTCCGCCTCTCTGAGGGGAGCGCGGCGTTAATAGAGGGGGCTTTCCCTGCAAAGGTTATTTTTACAGCCCCCCCTGAGCGGCCGCCGCCGCCCTCCCCTCGGGGCTGCCTTTGAGGCGGCGGCCGCCGAAGCGGGAATGGGCCCTAATGGCTCTTGCGGTACCGTTATGCATCAGAAATTCCCCTTCCCTGCGGGAATACCGGCTAGGCGTGCAGAGGGAGCTGGTGGTGGCCGACTGTGGAGCCCCAGGTTTTTTTTTGGGGGGGGAGGGCGGCGGGGGGATTGAGGTGAGGGAGAAGGGGCCCACTGGCCCTTCCCTCATACCCGTCCACCCCGTAAAATTGTGACATTATTACTATTGTGTCACTGCCCTACATTCTTTTTTTTGCACGTACAAGCCCGATTTCCCAGCCCCTTGAGCTATCTGTAGCCCACTCCTCCCCTTACCCAGATCTCCATAACCCTGCTTATAATAATATGAGTGTGGCTAATATAAATATTAATCTAATCCTTATTGGAATGATTTTAGTGCTTGCTGGATATACTAGGGGAGAATGACATTAGCCTGAAAGTGTGGAGTGCAAAATATGATTAGAATAAAATGATAGGGTGGTATCTAATATTTCCTTTAGGGAGTACTATACTCTGAGCTGTCACAACCGATTGTGTAAATAGACGAGACTGAGGGATATGCTCCTAATCATATTGATGAAACATTCATCTGAAAGACCGAGTACAACCAGAAGGGACTCAGTAGGAATACAATTAAATCCTAATCTGGGGAGGAGGAATCCTCTGCAGGCTTTCTTCTAACCTGCCACCCTCTCCCCTGTTTTCATTTTGGAGTCAGATGAAATGCAGGAGAGGAAGAGGAAATAAAGGAGAGATGGAGTGCTGTGTGGTTTGCCCACCTGAAGGTCTACATTAACATAGGGAGTGCTGGGTGGGAAGGAGGTAAATCTACAGTTCTGATCCTCATGATAATAAAAAATAAAGGCCTAACTTTAGTCACAGGGAACTACCTGCCTGCAGAGGGTTTCTGGCTGTGAGTGGTATTAATCAGGAAGTCTCTGTTTCTGGAGGTCAGTCCCTCTCCCACCCAGGATTTGACTGTCAGCTCAGTCACAGATTTCTGAGCAAAATGTAGTCTGTCTGCTGTGTGCTGTTTAATTTACATCTGCAGCAGGGAACTGATTTCTTGCTCGTAATATTTATAAGCAAAGGGGTTATTTACCAACCGGTTTTGACCATTTCCCCTCAAAAGATGATCTGAGAAGATGGATGGGACAAGGTTCCAGATGTGGTTCCTGTAAGACCACTAAACCCAGGCTGACTGCTTTTCATCACTTCTTGCTTTTGGGGAAGGCATTGGAACAGGTGCATTTTCCTAATGAGTACCACCTTTTGGCCTGTACCTCTAAAATGAATTCAAGCTATGAATACGTGAATTCACATAATGATGTTTAAGCTTGAAAAGCAGCCTGTATTCTTTATTCTGCCACAGTTTAAAGTCAGGCTCCCTTTGAGTGTCGAAGACCCAAATCTGATCAGGTGGTTTTAAAGCTTTTTTAAAGTCACCTGTCTTTTATCATCAAGCCCAGGCAAAAATCAAAGTGATTTCCTCCTTCCTGGAGTGTTCTACGTGCAAAGAAAGGCCCCGAAGACAAAGTTCATTTCTCTTTCCTTGTGGCATAATGCTGGTAAGTGAGGGAAGGATGCGTGGAGTGGGACCTCCATTAACAAATCTGTATCAGGAGCATGAGCTCTGCAGTTTTACTGGTTTACAGAAGGACTCTTGTGGCTAAAGTAGGCACTTTGGTATGTGTACCATAAAGCAGTATAATTTTAGCAGGTTTGAGAATGAAACTTCATGTTAGGTTTCCACTGTACTGTGATTGTATATCACAGGACACAGTAGGAGGGCAAAGGAGTCTGTTCTGTTACGATCCTTGGTTTTCTTAGAGCAGCATTAGATTTTTGTAGTACTAATTGTTAAACTTCACAGACTAGTTATAATCCTATTTGTCCATAAAGCAATGCAGTTTTTGTAAATTGCTTGGCATAGTTGCAAGTTTTCCTTTGAGGAAGAAAACAATCTTTATTCGGAAACCAACTGGTTTGTAATGTATTAGACTGTGTTTGTTTTTACTGCTAAGTTCCCAGTAACAGAAATGTTATTACTTTGCTCTCCTTACTTCCTATGATGAGTAAGAAGATGATATTATAGGATGATATTCCTGCCCTAACAAAGGTATAATTTTAGCAAGGAGAGCTCTTAAACTGGCACTTCAGAGGTCCTGTCAATGCAAAGATGACCTTTTTCAGGAGGTGTTCACAATAGTGGGTAAATTTTATCCTACCTCTTAATCCAGATAGGACAAAGTCTCACCTGTGTATCCTGGTCTCCGCTGTTGCCTCAACTAGCTTATTTACCAGTAGCTTTGTGTTTTATGTTGCAAGATTGTCGTTAATGCAGCTCTTCTGTTACTTTTTTTGAGTGAAGGCAGGATTCCATTCTGCTGCCTTAGCATTGCAGCTCCTTGCAGGATTATTTGAGAGGAACAATTAGGTAAATTTCTTGTTTTGTTGGGAAATTACTTTGATCCAAAAGAAAAAATATGGCAAAATCTGTGACATTTGGGTGGTCTTGGTTTTACTCATGGGAAGAGTGAAGTTCCTAAAGTTTGTTTCAGCAGTGGCTCTGAATAGCAGATAAATCTGCATTGTAAAGCTCTCTTTTAAGTGTGTGATGTATTTCTCTAGTTGTTCTTAAATTATATGTGCATAATAAAGATCTGGAAACATCTGTTGTTAGGATAGGCCAGTGAGTAAGAGTAGTGGATTGGGGGTGAAAAAGTGGGTTATTTTTTAATCACATAAATTCTCCAGTTCACTGTGCAGCAGTAGAAATGCTCATGCTGGCTCTGAGCAGAAAAGAAGAAATGGAGTGGAATGTAAGAATGAAAAGCTTCCATATTCCTGGTAGGGGTGCTGGTGACTGCTTTCATCAGTTTAAGCAGCAGTGCTTGTGATTTTTTTTTTTTTTTTTTTACTTCCCGTCCCTCCTGTCCTCCAGTAAGAGCAGATGACAGCTGATGTCTGGATGGTGACCTGACCAGTTTAGGTACTGGTCTTCAAAAAGGTTAAAGGAGGTTGGTGTAAACACTCTGTCTGGAAAATGGTAAGGGGACTTTTGGGCAGGGTGGAGATGCCACAGTGGTACGATCACAACATTTAGGTAGCTGTGGGAGTGTGGTGGAATATAGGTTTACAGCACCTCTCATACCCCAAGACAGCTGTCCATGGACATGCACTTCTTCCACAGTCCCTTGCCTTATGGTTAGGTCTGGCACTTTCTTTATTCCAACCATGGGAAGAGAAAGCCATTCACATAAGTGTTAGAAAACACAAGCTCCCTGTTCTTGTTGTACCACAAAAGGCTTAATAATTGCATAATGTAACGGAATGTGTTTAATAGCCTGAACGTGGTTTCTGCTCCCAAAAATTGTGAATATGGTGCGGGTTCAGTTCTTGTTTCTGACATTCCCATTGAATGAGAATCCTTAGGGGAGGTGCAATTCCTCGGAAAATGGCCTGAAATGTTAGGAGTTCCAGCAGTGTCTTTGATCATCAGCTGCAGAAGGGGTGCTCTGTGTCAGGCTGCTTTGCATTTAACATTTGGCATGGAACAAGGGGGTGTGTTTGGCTATAGTACACCATACAAGAAATGAACAAACAAACAATATTGGAGTATTTCACCGGAGACTTAAAAAAACAAATCCCACTTAAACCCTTGATAGGATTGTTCTGAACTGTGGGGTGATGACTGACTTCGCTAGACCAGATTGTGGGTGTTTTTGGTAAGTGGCTAAGGTAGTAGGCTGTGTCTCCCTCTGCTCTGACTTGTACTTAGTTTCCGTAGGGAAGCACGAAGAATACAAGATGGGACTCTGATGCCTTCTGTTGTTTTCTAAATCTACCTTGGGACTGGAGATTTAAAAAAACCCCCAAAAAAACGAAACCAAGGATCCCTTTTGTTGTTTATGGACTGTTCTCCAAACCAGGAGTCACAGGGAGAGCCAAAGCAGCAGCAAACAATACAAATCCTGTTCCTCCACCCTATTAACTTCAATCACATTTGATCTACATCGTTGTCCACACTGGTATTTAATATTGTTATGCTGAGAGGTGCTAATGGCCACTCATAATGCTTAAAGGTCACTGAAATATAGAGGGAAAAACACTCTATATAGAAAGACTTAAAGATTGGCCATAGCCACATCTGAAAAAAATACTGATGGACACTACACAAATTAGCTCTCTTTTGTCTAACTGCTAAAGCTTTCAGTGTCCTTTATACAGCTACAGAGGTCAATAGCTAGGCCAAAGCTCCCAAGTGTGGTAAAAAGCCCCCTCTTTTATGGTATATCTTTACTGAATAAGAAGGGTGAATCTGTGGGAGGGGATTGAACTGATGTAAGGTTCCACTTACTGCTGAGAAAAGAGAAAGGTTCGTATCTTTCCATAGTCTTTCCTTTTTATGCTTGGTTTGAGGGTTCACTTTTTACCTGGTACCAGCTGTGGGGCTCATCCAACTTCTCTGTGAGTCAATTCATTCTACAAAGTCGGCAGAAAACACAACCAGGAGAAAAGGAGAATTACATTCTGTTGGGTTTTTGAGTTGAATCGGCTCAACTAAGGCCCAAGAACAGAGGCAATGCAGAGGAGAGGGTAGGATTACATGGCCAGGATTGGTGGAGAAGGAAATTGCAAGCAGTCCTCCAGGGACTGTAGGAAGAGAGGGCATGATTTGGCTTTGGTGTAACCTTATGTTGACTTCCTTTGTGATATTGTGAATTTGGAAATTGCAGCTTTATCATTCAAAGAAACAAAACTCTCTCCTTCAGATTAACTGGTGTTTCTCCAGGCTGTTAGGATAAATGCATTGTTACTGCCCTTGTGTTCCTTCTGAGTGTCCAGAAAGCCCAAAGTTCCTGGGAAGGAATGCAAAGTTACTGTGTCTTGGCTGTAGGAAATGAGGGATGATCAGATAGGAAGAGGTGACAGGGAACACAGCAATGCTTGAAGTGGGTGACCTTTCTTGTGCACACTGGTGACCTTGTGATACAGTCACGATCACCTAAATTTAACTGCAAATAATTACATCCCTCTCAGGATAGGTTTCCTGGGGCTAATATGGGGAAAAGGAGAGACATGTTGAGTTAACACGTTTTACCTTGGGCTCTGGAAGCGGAAAATGTTTCCTTTAGATGTCAGAGGAAGCTACAATTGGAGAAAGCTAAAATCCAATGTGGGAGTGGCAGGTTGTACTAATTTGAAAAGCTAGAAGTTCATTATTATGAACTGTCTGATTGAGACATGGTCCATAATGTGCTGCATAAACAACAACATGTTTGCTGTCATCTCACAGGACACTTGGAAACTCCAGCCAACAGTAATTGAGGAGAGGGAGAGAGATGAGTGCAGAATTGTGTGGTGGCCACGTGGCTTACAAAAATCTTTGTCTCGTTTCAAAAAGGTGATGAGTGCATTAGGGATCCCTGGGCTGTAATTCTTTAGTCTTAAAAAAACCAAAACCGTAATGACTTGGTTCTTGACTTGGTATTGCAAAACTTGGTTCAGGAAATGACATATAGCTATGCTGGGATCTGGATAGGTTTACAGACCTCTGTCCCTACAGGTATTTCAGTAGCTATAGATAGTAGCTGCTGATAGCAGCTACTGATAACACTGACATAGCCATAGAGACGCGTGAAAGTTATATCTATGATGTCTGATTCATGCTCTGAGGGAGGTCCGGATGGATCAGGACAGACAGCAGTGAAGACAGGTATTCCTCCTAAGAGGAGGTGGGGGTTTATAACCTGTTGTTATCAAACACAGCACTAGAATCAGGACCAGAAACTCTGCTGAACTCCAGGCTAAATATGAAAGTTTCAAATGAGAACTTCAGTAAGCCAAACAGTTAAAGTCATGATCTAGAGGCAAAATTATACCTTTTTAAAGTTCATTAGAGCCTGCAGAAGAAGGGGTTTTTTGAGGAAAGGGAAAGAATATCACAGTCTGCATGGTAGTGCTTGCAGAAATTTGCAGACATTATATTATATGGGAGACAGAGCCTAAGAGACTAAGTCCACTCCTGCTTATACCTTTTATATACACCTCCTTCTTGTATTGAATTCAGGAGTAAGGCATTCTCTGTTCATCCATGCTGGCCTTCCACCCCACTTGTTTGACTTCTTAAATACAGGAATGAGCTGTCAATTTCTGTCAGTCTTGTGCTTTGAGATGGTTGTCCTTGAAGACCAGCCAGCTCTCACATGCAGTCCTTTTCCTTCTGCAGCAGTCTTCCATGAGATCCTTACCAAGAATATCCCTGAACTAAGCCAAACTCTGCTCTCCTGAAGTGCCAATTTGTAATTGTATTGTTTGTCTTTCTCACTTCTCTCTGAGTTTGAATCACAATCTTATGGCTGCCCTTTACATCCCATTGTAAGAAGTCCCGAAGACTCATCAGTCACCTGCACAAAGAAATTACCATTAGCACAGACTGGAAATCTGGATTGCCTCTGCCCTATGTGTTACCCTATCTGCAGATATAAGGGTGGTTCTCATCCCCAGTGAGTACCAGTGGGGACTAGAGCTTCATCCAGCTTGCAGATGAAGGCTTCTTCTACTTCCCCTTCTTGACCAGGAGGTCTGTAGCAGGCACCTGGCACAAAGTCATCCATGTTGGACTGTTCTCTGATCCCTACCCATAAGGTCTGGACCGCCTCATCACTTGTTCCAAGCAAAGCAGAGTGTCTTGTAGCCAACCCTTTGCATGGATTCAGTCATCCATATTCCTCACCTTCCCAGCCTGTTTTTTCTCAAGAGCCTGTATTCATCCATTGCAACATTCCAGCCATGTGAGCTATCCCACTGTGATTCTGTAATCCCTGTGAGATGTCACCAAGCAATCTCCTTTTTACATTTGTTTTCAGACTTCAGGTACTTTCTTTAGGTTTCTCTGGGGTTTAGAGTGCTGCATGTCGGAGCTGCCTCCTTCTCGTTCCTTCTGCCCCTCTCGGAGTGCCCACCCTTCTTTCAGCAGTATGTACCTAATTCTTTTCTCTTTCTTCAGGTAAATGGGAGTCCTAAATGCACTTTAGTCTCCCATTGCCCAAGTTTTGTTGTTGTATGGGAGCTGGATGCTCCATCAGCCCTTGAGTATGTTACACTTTTGAGCCTTCAGGGAGGCTTGCCTGAGGTGCTAAGCCATAGCACTGTATCACCTCGAGTTCCCATGCTGTGATGCTTGCTTTCTGGAGGCGGTGGTAGATGGAATAAGTCCTCACATTGCTTGGCAGTAGGGTGCTGCATGGTTGCCCTCTAGCTTGGGGTGCCAATGTTAGGGTGCTCTTGCAATCGTGGCTGACTGGCGTGGGGACCCAGTTCTGTCTGGTCTGCAGCAGCCTGCACAAGGATGGAAGCTGGATCAGCAGGTTTGAAGTTGATGGGACACAAAAAGGAAGGCCTGACTCTGCTGGGTATACAAGGGAAAGAAGAAAACTTGGAGGCCTGGGTCAGTACTGAAGGGCGCACCAGGCATGCACTATTGAGCACTGGGAACAGAAAAGGGGCAGGAAGGTACAGCCCAAAGATCTGAGTTGACTGAGAAAGGTCAGTTGCAGAGCCAGTGTGAAGATGTGAGAACTATCAAACAAAGCCTGTTGAAATAATGGAGCTGGAGCATATCCAAAGAAGGGCAACAAAGCTGGTGGAAGGTCTGGAGAAGAAATGTTAAGAGGAGCTGCTCAGAGAGCTGGTGTTGTTTAGCCTGGAGAAGAGAAGGCTCAGAGGAGACCTTATTGCTCTCTACAACTTCCTGAAAGGAGGTTGTAGTAAGGTGGGGGGTTGCTTTCTTCTCCCACATAACAGGTGACAGAACGAGGAAACTGCTTCAGGTTGCACTAGAGAAGGTTTAGTTTGGATATTAGGAAAAATTTCTTTACTGAAAAAGTCATCAGGCATTGGAACAGGCTGTCCACTGAAGTGGTGAACATTTCCATCCCTGGAAGTGTTCAAAAGATATGTAGATGTGGGACCTGGCAACATGGTTTAGTAGTGGATTTGACAGTGCCATGTTAATGATTGGACTTTGTGGTCTTAGAGAAGATCTTTTTCCAACCAACCTTGATGATTCTAATGTACCGTTCAAGACTTAACTGAGAGCTTCAATTAAGAAAATTTGTTTCATGGAAACTTAGTGGTTTGTGTCATGTGCTTCTGTCACATTTTTAAATCTGATGTCAAGTGCCCTGAAACCGGATTTACCATTTTATGGAACGATGGCTATAAAGACTGTATCTACATTTTAAAGGAGAAATTATGGTAACTACCAGGAAGTAATACTCAATCCTCAGTCACAGAATTATCAGCATCATCATGTATGTTTGATACAGTATGGATTTTGAATGCTACTGCTATTATTAATAAGCAAAATTCACCTTCAGTTTCTATTTTGCAACTGCATGGAAACTTATAAAATGCTGTAAGGTTTATAAATCATTACAGCCTCATCATCAGTGTATTATACTATAGTATCAGAAAATACCGAGAAAATCTTTTCTTGAACCAATACCTTAAATTGCGGAAAAAAGTCAAAATTCTAATAAAAGGTGCCAGTCTGTCAGGTAAATAAGTGTATTTATTGTATTACCTGTACTGAAAATAACTTGCTCTAAAATCACATGAAATATAACGAATAAAGCAAGAGTTCTGCTTTGTTGTAAACTGAAACATTCTGGTGTTATGCCAGAGTACAATAGTCTTTTTTATGGGATTAGATGGGCTGAATTTGAGCAAAAGTTTTTCCCTCAGTGTTTTTTCCAAAAGAGACTGAAATGCTTTAGATCAAATGAATTTGAATGATTTGTCCCACTGTAGAATTTTTGTGGCAGAGTCTCAATTTATGACCTCAGCCTGCAGCGGTAAAAGCATATTTAGCTTGCTGCCTTCTGACAGCACTCGTTAGCAAATGGTATCTTGGGTTCACTCCTGTTTATTAAGAGCAGCATTATATGAGAGCAAAAATGCCACTGAAACACAGATAGTAGAAGCTGGCTCAGTGGTTCCTATGTCTGCTTTCATTGTGATTTATATGTAATATTCTGACCCTTTTGACCATTTCTATTCCAAATTAACAATGCCCTGTTTGTTTCGTGTCCTGTCCTGAAATTCTGTTGCATTGGATCAGCCAAAATCATTGAGCTACTGAACTCCCAGTATGGTTCTTGCTTCTCTCTGAGTTGGTTCTGAGTAATTCAGGCATCTTTCCTGCCTGAACTCCTCATGAAAATGTTGGACTTAAATTCCTAAGGCAGGGTGTGGGTCTACAGAGGATGCAGGGTACAGCACAGTCCTGTCAGGAGGAAATGTGAAGGAGTTGCACGTGGATTTTCTTTGGTAATGCAGGGTCTTGGTCCCTGTTACATATCATTTGTATATGTCTGCTCTGAACTTGACTTCCTTTCAGCACTTGAGCTGAAAGCTTCCAGACCCATCAGGAGCCACTTCATCTGTACCTACTGTTTCTCACTGCTGAAGATGTTCTAACTTGCGTCATGTTATATTCTACTCTGTAATATGTTCCTAACAATCTCCAAATTGTGTAGGTGTTCCTAAATTGTAAGAACTACCACATTAGTTAAAACAGGACATCCCTATGAGGAAGCCCTCCCCAGCGTGGAGGAAGTTTCAAGTCACAGCCTTGAGGGTTATGTCTGTCTTTTGTAAGCATATAGGTTCAGTTTCCAGCTTTGATGCAGCAACTCCATCAGCATTTACAGGCCTGTTTTCGGGGCTTGTAGCTCTAGCAGTTCTGGTAGCAAATGTAGCACTTAAAACATACTCAGGTGGCTGTGGTAATGGTTATGGAACATCTAGCATACTCCTAAGTGTGCAAAGAGTATGTATATACGTGAGGCATAATGATCTAGCATGCAGTCTTTCAGATGCAGCCTGGAAAAGGCAGAGGAGTAGGGTTAGGAGAAAGATAGGGATACTCTGGAGATACAAGCAGGAAAACTTTTCCTTTAGAAGTAGGATGGTGGCTGGAATCAGAGACCTTCTGAAGTCAGGGTGCCTTCAGTCTAGGTAAGAGAGACACTGTCACAAAGGCCCAGATATGTCAGTGTGCACACTGAGTAGTACTTACCAGTATAAGGAGTCCCACCGAATGCTATTTATTCATGCATCACTGTTGAAGTTAATATGAGTAGAACATGTTGAATTTGGCCCTAGGTTAGTAATGTAAAATTGCAGCTCTTTAAAATGGACCTGAACAGAGAGGTATGGTCCAGTGCTGCACTGGCTCTGAGAGTTTGTTGGTTTGAGGGTATTTGGAATTTTTGTTTTGGCAGGGTTTTTTTAGGTGTGGGGGATGGCGGGGAGAAGAACAACATGATTATTTTTCTTACAAATCAAATACAAATTAACCTAGAAGAGGGGAAAAAGAATCTGCTCCCTTAGATGTTATCTAAGATGCTGCCTTATTCTTTGAAGAAATAGAGCTTTCATGTTTTATATTGCATGGTAGCCCCCCAAGAAGATGCATCTTTCGCCTGGGGTGAGCAACTCCTGAGATTTCTGAAGTCAGGGTAGTACATTAACACCTTAGATTTAGGTAGCGCAAGGCTACAAGCAAATGTCTTTGGATGATAGAAGCAAATCAGACACTGCTTTTGTATGTCACAAGGGATTATTCTTGTTTAGTGCTATGCCCTTTGGCTTTACAAATGCACCTGTAGTGCTCCTGTGGTTAGTGCAAAGAATCTTGGTAGAATTAATTTACTATAGTTGTTTGTAAACAGCTAATGTTAGAACAGGCTATACACAAACAGGTTTTCAAACCTTGCATGTATTGTTTGCAGCAGTCACTACATGGGGAAGGCTTCTGCTCTTTAATGCTAGCACTGGGTTCAGCAAAGTGCTTTTCCATTCAGAAATCTTTGTGGAAGCAGGAAGATTTTATAGCTGTGTCTGGGCATAAGGAGAATGGGAGATAAATTCTAGGAAACCTAGAGGTGGCTCACCGGATACAGATTTCAGCTGTGCCTTTGCTTAGAATCTGAAAAATTCACATCTGATTTCATGTCATCTGCTGTTTTATTTTTTATTGGAATAAATGGCTCTGACAGTTCTTGGTGCTTATGTGGCACTGTCATAATATAGTAGCAAATTGTTAACCATTATCTGGCATTTTGAGAACAGAGATACTGGTGTATGAAATACTGTGACAAATAATTGTCACTTTGAATTTTTTTAAGAGATGGACAATGCTAAATGTTTGTAATATCAAGAATGTTTTTACTAATATCCCCCATTTTCCTTTTATTAGCTATAGAGAGGATTTAAAGGAAAAAATACTGCAATTCTGACAGTTTGGTGGTTGGTGTTTTTGGTTAGTTGGTTGTTTTTTACATGGCATAAGGATGGTATCATGTGTCCTGATATCAGATGAACTGTGCTGAAACACTTGCTATGCTTGTTGTAGTCCAGGTCTGCTTCACAAAAACAACAGAAGACAAGAATGTAAAAGCAAAGAAGAAAGAACAGGAAAGAGAAAGGCTGTGACTTGTAAGACTAGGTGGCTTTCTAATTATCTTGCTAATAAATTCAGCATATGAATTTATTAGATATTCTGAGACCTGGCAAATTTTGATCAATATCAGCTGCTGAAGTCATAAGTTTTTAGCTGCCAATTTAATCTGAGTCTTCTAGAAGAAGACTGCATAAAGAAGCCTAAGACAGGCTGTTGGGTTGTGATTTTTTTTCAGTAGTGTAGGTTTGGAAAAGTGGGACGGAGAAAGAAAAGGAGATACAAGAAAGGTGTTAAGAGCAGGAAAATACGTGGAAGTTTTGTGCTTTGAACGTGTTAGGATTTACATGCAGGTGTAGGGAAATAGGCTGAGGACCTAGTGTGGTTTGTTGGGTCATCTCTCAGAATCAGTATGGTATGGGTTCTTGTCTGCCAAGGTGAATTACAAGAACTTAGTGGTTATATGGAATTGGCCAAGAGTCTGTCCTGACCAGTGTATTGTCCCTGGAGCAGCTAATAGATTATATGAGTAAGATATGTGACAGATTGATAGCTCTCTCGAGAGCTTTGAGCCGTCAGCTTTAAGGGTTTCCTAAGCTCTTTCTGGACTGTCATGCTTAACACTTCCTTGATGTGGTTTAATCCTCATTCCCCATAGGAACCCCTTAAATTCTGCAGTCTGACATTGCAGTGGTTTGGTTGCAGATTTCCCCATTGGAAATCTCAACCCATGTTGCTGAGATTCATTCTTTTCAAACCACTTCTGTTAATCATCAGTGCCAAATGAAAAGCACTCTAAAAGTACAAGTGGGATTTGCTTATGCTCTTATTCTTTGGTTTACCAGGATTGGAACCCTCTGAGGTTGATTTTAGATACTATTTTAATCTTCTAATTCTTCCCATCCTAGACTTCTTTTTGCTAAATAGCCTTCATGTCCACCCACTGCTTCAGTCAAATCAGAATATAAACACAATTCTGTTTAACTTCTTACTTTGTTTCTAGAGCTGCACACCTTGGGTACTATGAGATACTGAGCTGAGGCGTAAGTATGACATCTTTTTGCTATTTTTTATTCATTATTATAAATGTAATTAAAAATATTAAGTGGGGAGCCTTAAGGTTAGGTAACTCTGACAGGTTCTCTGACATCTAGTAGTAGGCCGATATTTTGGCATATATTGTGCTTATTACTTGTATCTGAGTTAGTGGCAATTGTGAGTGCTCTGATACTGAAAAACAGGCCATTTATTTGCAAGCATAAACAGACCTGAAGATTTACAAATGGACAGACATGCTAATAAGTTTTTAATATCCTTCATCTCAAAATGCCATGAACTCTCTTCAGTTTGCCCTGTAAACGAATATCTAGGTTTCTGTCTGTAAGTATAATCTAAATATTTACATTATTGCAAGCACAGAAGATTTTTTCTTTCAACAGAATGAAGTGGGATTTAAATTTTTTTTTTTTTTTTAAAGAATTTTATGATAGTTTCCCTGACTTAAACTCCCTAGGGATGCAGGTAGATCGTAACTGTCAAATTTTTTCAAGTTTGGAACTCCTAAAGCGTATTTTACTCCAGAGCATTACATTTTACACATAGTGCTGTGGTTGCTGCCAGCCTGGATGAGCAGAGAAGGGCTCTTAACTGAGGGAAAGAGTTGTTTAAAGCCTGGTTCTGCAGAGGAACAGGTTGCTGGGCTGAGGCACTGTGCTCTGATGTGCAGGGCTACAGTGCCCTCTTGTGCGACTGAGCGCTGGTAAACAGCGGCTGATTCAAAAGGTCTCTCCGAAACACCTGGCTGCCAGAGAAGGAAGGAAAAGGAACACAAAATCCTCTTCTGGCTGTGACCTTTTGCAGCTGTTTTTAACTAGCAATTTATTTGGTTCTGTGATACGATGCAAATATAAGGACAGCCTTTGAGCTTTTACAGCTTAAAATGGGCTTTGTATTCTGCTCGTATTTTGGCATTAGCTGGAAAATGAACATTTACTATTTCTGTTGCGGTGGTGCCCACAGGATCTGTTATGGAGAGGAGCTTCTGGATATGCTAGGTGCTGTCTCCAAACTCATAGGCTTGGGTCTTTGCAGTGCTATGGAGCTTCAACTGTGTAGGAAAAAAATAAGTAACCATGCCTGCTTATTCTTTTGCAGGAAAAAAGACGGAAGTTTCCTCCTCTCTCCACCTCAAACCTGTCAGCTGTACTTCATCTGCCTCAGAAATTAGAGAGATTGAATTAATATGTCTTGATTGGAAAAAAGGAGAAAACTTAAAGGGAAGAAAGGGCACAGTGATCAGAACTAAGTGAGCAGGACAGACCCAGGAGGGTTTTGACACATTATCGTTTGAAAATGGCAAAGCAAAAATCTGCTGTGACCACAGTGTTTCAAGATTACTGTGAGCCAAAACAAATACATGCCTAAGCAAATAAGTTTAACTGCGACATAGAAAATTCAGGGATGTATCCCACTCATGTAAACAAATGCCTTTTGATCATTCTAAAAATACAGCTACCCTTTTGGGCGTATAATTTGTGACAAAACTGTGGGGACTGTAAGTGACAGTGACAACTAAGGAAGAAAATTATCATTGTATTACCAAGACTTGAAGCATGTAAGCAAGTATGTTAACATTAGAAGTGAAAAATTCAAACCTAGTTCCCCAATAGAGACCATCAAACTGTACAAACCTAGAAAAAAAGAAGGACTTGACACAGGTTTTTCCAAGTGTTACGTGCCTTTACTTCAGTTGAAGTGTCCCTGGGAAGAGGAAACACGCAGTCTCTGCAGTCAATAAAAAACCAGATTGGTTTGGTTTTGTTTCTTTGGTAGGTCTTTTAATTTTGGGGGGATTTTTTTTGTTTGTTTGTTTTGTCTACCGCACTTTTCTTTGATTGTCATGTAGATTCAGAAACCCACTTTTGTCTCATTTTAAACAGTTCTGGTTTTTTCTATTCTAAACATTTGATGAAATAAACTGTGAGAACTGTACCCTAACTATATTTGACTGAGAGTCCACAGAGGAGAGGCTGGAGAGAGAGATATAAAAAGAAGGGAGAGCTAGTAAGGTGAAATACAAACTGAACTGAGCAGCGCAGAAAGGAGCAGAGAAATGGGAAAGAGGGAAAGGTGTCCTGTCTAAAAAATAGATGAAGTTTTCCAGAGCATCTGTATGAAAGTAACTGGGAACAAAATTCAGCTATTAAAATGCTGTCATCCTGCCACTGTCTTCCAGTCCTCTTCGTGTGTCTCATCATGCTCTACAGTCTGTCCTCACTGGGCACTAGGCTTGCACTTGAAAGTACCGTCACCAGCCCTTAAGGTGGGTAACATGAGATTCAGCTGGAAATACCATGCCTTCTCACCTGCTGAAGAAGACAATTCTTGAAGGTTAGGGAGGGCCCTTGTCACAGAAAAGAGAGTGTGCCATAAAATTAGTTCATTCACTGCTATGCTTTGCTTTAATAAAGATAGGCTTTGTTTACTAGTCAAACGCAAGGCACTAACTCGGTTAATAATTGTCTTAAATATCACGAATGTGGCTTAAGTTAGTCTTTTTTCATCCTGGGATCCTATTAATTAAGTGCCAGTGCTGCTCAGCAACATGACAATGGAGGAATGTATTTGTTACGTTCCATATTTACTGGACTGTATTTCTTCCATCTTAAGTACACTGGTTCTATACACACAAGGTGCTGGCAAAGCCTCTGCCTGCTGAGGCTTGTCCTGAAGACCAGACTTACTTACTTGTGCAGTGCAAAGGTATAAGGGGGGGACATGAGCTCTGATTCTCCTGGGATAGTGCTTAGACTGAAACACCTTCCTGGAGAGTGCATAACCAGGAAGTTTAACTCTGCAATAAATACATACCTTTTTTTTTTTTTTTTTTTTTTGTGGGGGAAAAAAAGTTATTTATCTTTTTTCCA
>VXAY01001328.1:1738676-1776936 GCA_013399855.1 Oxyruncus cristatus
ACTTACTTATAAGGATTTTCCAGAGGTTTCAGCATTTCCAAGGTATTTGCCACTTGGCAGGTCAACTTTCATATTGCTGAGAAATTTTCAGATTTCAAATGCAGCATCACCAATGCCTGCATGGACATACTGATTTTTGGCTGCTGTTGAAATCAGAGCAAGTTGTGCAGTGAAGCAACTGAAAGCCTTTGTTTTTCAGCAGAGCAAAGTGATCATCCAAGTTGTCCATTTTGTTCTTCAGGATGGACGCTGGTTCCAGTTGGAATAGGAGGGAGCTCAGTAGGATCCCAGAGGTCCCGTCCCACACAGGAGAAAACCACAGAGAATCTGCTGGTCTCAGCAAGGCCATACTCCAAACTTTTACTTATCTGCCAGGGATGCCATGGACTAAGCTGTCACTGAGCACTTTGTAGCTCTATGCAAATGCAGCTCTGAAGGAGCTCAGATCTAGCAGAAAGTGAGTGTACACCTTTGCATATGGAAAAGACACATGCCAGCTGATTAAAAAACACAGCTGAATAATGACACAACTGTGGGTACTGCTCAGGGAGGTGAGCCATCAGTCCCCAGAAAGTTGCAAAATCTCAATATATGTGCCCTGTAAAGCTGAGAAGGTGTCTGAAAGCATGTTTGATCACCTTAGATCCATTGTCGTTTGAAGTCCCATCTGCCCCATTGGAAAACCATGTTGGGGATTTTTGGGATTTACAGGAATGACTGCTTTAAATGTAGATGAACACAATTTTGCAGGTTCTGGGACAAGTGCATTGATTGTGGCCACAATCTTTTGAGTAACGCTGTGTTTCTGCAGGAGCACCTGGGAACAACTATTTGCTGGCATAAAGTCTACGTAAAAACAGAGGCTATAATGTAAGTGGGCCTGAAGTTCATCTCTTGGCACAAAAGTTTTTTGAGCTAATGGCATCAATAGCTTCTGTTAGCAATGTGCTCACGTTGGACAAGTTGCAATACCTAGGGGTAATGAACCAGAGGATTTAAGAACAAGTCACAAGTTAGCTCTAGGTTGCGAGTGAGTGGCTGCTGGAAGAAATGAGGATTTTCTTTTGCAAGAAGCGAATAGTACCTACAAACCATACATTTACAAACATTCTGCGTCTGCAGCTTTGCAAGAAGGAAAGACTGGTCACTCTCATTTATTTGGACTATTTGGTAATGTATTTGCAAGGAAACTGAGTTTTAACAAGGTTATTCTATTTAAAAGAAAAATTATGTGTTCGTATCAGGATGAAGGGATTTAAGCGTCTATTTAATATGCATTGGTCTTTGTGTATGTGAATACAGCATATATGCTGGAGCTGTTGAAACGGGTTTTGGTTTTATTTTTTTAAGGCAGAAAGTAATGGATTATATAGAAGTGGAACAAGACAGCAGGGACTGATATGACTTTCACAGTCTATGGAGAGTGGAAATATTAAAGGAAGATGAAAATTCCCAGAAGTGAAGTGCACGTGTACCAGACAGTGGTGAATTTCATGAGGAAAGAAAGACATAGATATTGCTATCAGGTCAGTGTATCCTGCAGGCTCTCCACAGTACCTTCTTTTGCCTTCTTTCACAGACTTAGGTTTCTGCAGGATCAGTAATGTTCTCTTAGTGGATGAGATGTTTGTACATTGTTCTGTAGCACTGAATAAAATTAATTATTTGCAATTTGAAAAATTGGTTCATTTTCATTCAGAGAAAGTGAACATATAATGTGGAAAAGCACTGTCTGTGTACAAAAAGTATCGAAGATATCTTTTGAAATATATTTGGATTTTCTTTTGTGTTTACCATTTTCTTGTACTTCCAGCAGAGGGCAGGTTTGTGTCACAAAACCTGCTTGCTCAGGTTGCCAGAATCCAATGTGAGGTTCACTGGGCACGTTCAATCCTTCTCAGAAAAAAAGTCTTATTCTGTGGTAATTTTCCCTGAAAATTACCTCAGGTCTTCTTGGGGGTTTTTTTGGGTTGTTGGTTTCTTTCTTTCTTTTTGGGTTTGAGGGATTTGTTAAAGGTTTTTGTTTCATTGGTTGGTTTGGTTTTGGTTTCTTTAAGAACAAAATAAAAAAACTAGATGGAATCCTACTAGTAATCTCCTAAAAATCTAGTCCCCAAACACATACCTCTTGTTTGCTAAAATTGTTGTGAAATTGCCATTTGGTTCTTTTCTCTCAGTGCGATTCTTCCCTGTTTCTATCATAGTGGAATATCTAAAATGTTTTCAGCTTCAGCTTCATGTGAAGAGAACCAAGCTATGCACTTACTGTTGCATAGACATGACAAGGTGGTGTTCTGTTGAAGTTATATAGCATACAATACTGTCATACCAGCAAAACACAAACATAATTAAGGCCCAGAGGCTAAAAATTGTAAAAAAAAAATTGTATAATCCTGGCATGAAAAACATTGAGGAAAAAAATCAGGTGGTTACATCACGGTAACAAGCCCCAGCAGGGTTAACCACATGCCCATGTTTGTGTAATTTTTCTCAATGCCATTTTGGTTTCAAAGTGACATGTTGTGGCAGTGCCAGAACAGGGTGTTTTGTAACAAAGGAGGCAAATGCTTTTCTAATTCATGTTTCAGCCATAGGAATCCTGTTTTTTCTGATGCAACTACTTCACCTTGTGTTGCTTATGCGTGAATCAACAGGACAGTTTGAACTCATCAGTGAATGCATCAATTTCTGCTTCCTTAGTGTCTCAGCACTGCTTTTTTGTGGGGTTTTTTGTTTGTTTGTTTGTTTTTGTTTTTCATGTGATTTTGAGTCTTGGATTTTACTTTTTTGTTTTCAGTTGTCACTTTGCATCCCGTGCCCCTAAATGACATTGTGATGAAAATACACATATATTGCAAGCATTTGTATCTATTAGCCAGTGTTGCTGTTCCCTTTCCTATCTGCTATAAAAATCTTTAAAAAAAAAAATCTCTTTTTGCATTGCTTTTCATGCACCATGTTTTAGATCTGTGTAGTTTTGAAAAGTATGAACTAACATAATAAGTGCCGTACTCATCATCATAGCCTAATGTTTTGACAATCACTGTGAAATATCACCAGTATAGCCTGCTGCCAACAAGCTGTGCACTGCTGCGTTAGGAGTTTTTATTTGTCAGTGTTATCCAGGATAATGCCTCTTTCTCACCTTCGAGCTGGTTTTGTGGTTTCAAGTTGTCTGTTCTTAAGGGGGATGGCAGCATTTTCCTTTGCATTTGGAAATCGGCTCTCACTCCCCCCGGTATAAACATTAAGTTTGTTAACTGGATGAATCAGTAGTGTCTAAAGAGAGAAGGAACTTCACCAAATCAGGAAGCATAGCCTTCAGTTAACTGGTGAAATATTAGCGAGGACTCTTAACAGCCTCCAGCATGTAACTGGCGTGGCCAATACTGAAGCCAGGTCTCCAGAGGTGGAAGACTAGAAAAACTGGCCCTAGGGACAGATACCTCTTCTAACTCCCATCACATTTCTAATAGTTACTAGGGCAGAATAATGTTTCATGACCTTTGGGTTGTCCCATTACCACAACATAGTCTAGCTGTGCAAGCTTTGCAAAGGTCACTGTAAAAATAAAGATATTTCCTGCTGTGATCCATACCCTCAAACACAAAGGAAAAGAAATATCTTAATAAATGTAGTGACATTTGCACTATAGGGCACAGTGCAAAGATCATGAACCATTATTCTGCACTAGTAATAATGTCACCATTTTATTCTTGCCCAGTGGTTACTGTATGACATTTGTGCTTGCAGGGAAATTCCTGTGAATATCAGTAACTTAAAATACATTGCCTCGAGGGACTATCATTCTCCCATTGAAGTCAATGAAGTCAATTTGCCCTTTGCTTACCAGTATCTGGGCATAGGACTGACCCAGCTTTTCTCGTTATCAAAACTGAGATAGTTTTAGAGTGGGTTTAGTCTTTTGTTTTCCATTACAAAGGATTTGTTCATTGAACCCCCGATGAAACATGTTTCTTAGAAGATTATAACAGATAATTTTATTATATCCATGAGAATTACCATGAGTGTATGTGTAGAAGACAGATTATGTGATGCGTTTTTCAGGGAAAAAAACCCCTGAAGTCCTAATACATCTAGGTACTTGTGTGACGATCACACAAGTCACCTGGGAGACAGATGTTACCTAACACTTCTTCACTCCATTCTTATGTGATAGATAAATATCTGTTTCCTCTATTTCTCAAACAAAGAAATATATTAATTCAGAAATTCTGGACTGATATGTCTGGAACAATATAACTGAACCTACAGAATTCTTAGTAATGTGGCCTGAGTTTCACAGGTGTGGACGGTTGTGGTTTCGTCTGATAGGTTCTGGTTCTTGTACTAGTTATTTGCAAATGCCCTGGAGGTGATATATTTTTAAGCTAAAGTATGTCAGCCTTGGTCAGTCTCTAGGAGATTATGACTGATCTCAGAAAGAAGCAGTGGAGGGTTTGTACACAACTGCGGTCCGTGTTGGCCTTGGCCGTTATCTAGAAACACATCTTAGCAATTGACATTTAATGTACTTCTGATAATATTTACAAGTCTGAGAAGAACTCTGCTCTTCCTCCTGTGTGAAGAAGAAGCCTATCTTCTTTGTATTTGAAGGATTTGAGAGCTCAGTCACTGGTAGGATCACTTAGTTCTTTGCTTTGGATTAGATGGTGCCTGCCTGTAGTCAGGCTCCACTATGGAAGAGATGAATGTTTCCTTCCCCAGCCTCAGTATGTGTCTGTATCAGAGCAAAATACACCAGTTCTGAGGGAGGTGCACAGGCTGTTATTTCTTAAGAGCTTGTGGTGACTAAAATTGTCCCCAGCTGCAGGGGATGGTTCATGTTTACAATTTGAGGAAGAAGGCAGCATTGTGTCATCCAGTGTGCCGTGTCCTGATTTATTCTCAAATGTTCCACAGCCAAGGCTTGGACAGGAGGAAGGTTTTTCGTGCAGTGGGTTGTGAAGGTGGAAGAGGGCCCAGTGTTGATCAGGTGCATCGAGTAGTAGGACACAGTGAGTGGGATCTAATGGCAAAAGAGCTGTAGCCTCTTTGTGATTCACTAAGCTGACCTCAGCTGTCACACCAGCCTGTGGCTCTGTCTCAATCATGAAGTTTAACCCTGGCTTCAGACAAAAGTGAAGCGGGAAGCACTCACGTGAGCCAACATGTCTAGTGCATGAGACTGAGCAAATTCAGTAGTACAGGGCTGACGTTCAGCGTGTGCTTCACAGAGCTGTGGGAAGGACAGGGTCTGCTTCTCAAAGGCCTAGTCACTGAACAGCACAGACTGATCCTCTCCTTGTTTCCCTGCTTCTTTTCCAGGCCAGGAGAGCAGACAGACTTGCACAGTCTGTAGGCAGCTGAGTACAATTTTTCCTGTGGGTGGTAGTATTTAGAAAGTGTCCCGCCTTGCCACTTTCAGATTGCTATCACCCTCCCCTCATGGGATTAAGAGCCTGGCTTCACAGGCATTGCCTGATCAAGCCGGCTTTCATAGGGATGAGGTGGATAGTGGTGAGAAAACAGGATGGGTGATGACTTCGTAGCTGTGCTAGTAATCTTTGCTTGGGGGAGGGGAGTGAGGGGAAGACATGGGGACAGCATAAAAAATTATAAATCTCACCCATAGCAGTAATTCCTTTAGCGTTTGAAGGACATTATCAGGGAGCAGACATCAGTCATGCTTCTCTGACTCATTGTCCTGTTTTCAGACAGCATCCCCCTCCAGTTTCCTGCTGCCTGTAGCACTGCTGTCCCAATTTATTTCTGTAGAAAGTTATCACCATAATTTTTCTCTTTAGAAATATAATTAAAGAATTGATGTTGTCATACATGACATTTTGAAATGTACTGAAGTCACTGAGAAAGTTAACTCTCTTCTTTTAAAAATAAAAATAAATATAAAAAACCCCCCCAACACTTGTTATTTAAAACCTGGATGATTTGAGATGCTCCCATGGACCCTTTACTTCTTTAAGTAGAGTCTGCCCTTTGCTGCCAGATGATCCTATCACAGGATGCCTACAGAGGGAAATAAAGTACAGTTTAATTTTATGATGAATGGTTAACTGGCTTGCACTTCTCTCTTGCTTTGGAAGCAGGAAGATCCACAGAGGGGAAGTGTTTTGAACGGCAGTGGCACCCACAAAAGAACAGGAAGAGTGGTTTATGAGGTACCAACCTCATAGTGTGTTTTCTTCTAAATCTGCTTTCTGATTTTGTTACTAATACACTGTTTGGGAGTACTGAGGGTACTGCTACTGGCAGCTGCCTCTTTCCATGCTTTAGATTCTGGAGATGTAAGCCTGGTATAACTTTGCAGTATCCTTGTGAAAGTTGCTGCAAAGACTGATTCTGCCACAGGAACCTTTGAAAGCTTGACTTAGCATGTCTCCATCAGCAGCCACAAATGCTTTCACTTCTAGGTCCAGAGTTTCAAGGATCGGCTTAGTCAGCAAGGGAAACTCAGTTGTTTCATTTGATAGCCTTTAATTAGACATGCATGCACGTATAAATGCATAGATTATCTAATACCTCCTACTACAAATGTCTCACTGAAATTAATGAGGTTATTCAGAGAGTAAACTATGAGTAATAATGAATAATATTAATACTCAGCATGACTAATAGTGGTAGGAGGGAGAGTCTTAATGACTTAGACAAAAAGGGTCTGCTGGGAGTCAGCATATGATTTGCACAAACAATTCCTTTTCAGAGTGGTTAAGCTGTTTCTTACTTGGAGCCAATCATCAAACTACAGACCCCATTTTATCAAAGATGTCTTGATCTCTGTCTCTGTGCCTTTCTCAAGGCATAGCTTACATGTGTGGCAGAAAATGAGTCATGGCCAGGCAGTTGGTCTTCTGATCCTTCCTCTGGTTGTTGTAATCCACATCTTTGCAGCAACTTTTATGTGGAGATCATGTTTCAAAAAGCCTGTGACAAAGCTCCTCACAGAGTGTTATTTTTCATTTAACATGGGAGAGAGAGCGTGAGATGAGGAACTGGTTAAGCAATAAGAAAAAAGCAGAATGAGATCATATTTTGAAACAGTTAACGGTTCCCAGTGCAGTGCCTTGGATTCTGTCTGAGGTTAAGCCGTATTGTGACTTACTAGTGTCTATGAAGGACCTGGAAGAGTGGAAAAACGGATGTAAAATTAATGGAGAAAAGCAACATTCATGAAAGTTTTTAGAAGTACAAAGCATGAAATTGTTTTCCCGGATATGGGGTGTTACATGTTCAGCTCTCCATAGATGTTACTGAACTTTTGTAGTTGTTAAGATAAACTGGTATATGTGTGTATTGCTATAGAGTCATATACAATAAAATAAAATCTGCTGCCATTCTCTTCCTCTTTACTATAATTGCAAGTTTTTGGGGAAAGACATGCTGTGTAAATTAGGCTGGAATGGGGAATGGGGAAATTAATATTCCTCCTCAAATACAAAGCACTCTGAACTCTGAGAATGAATACTGAAAGGGTGAATCTTTTTTGTCAGTCCTAAAACTCAAACCAGTTCCTTTCTAGTTCTTGTTTGCAGTTCTTGCCACTACTTCCCCATCTGTGGTAGTCTCTGCTTTTCCCATGACATATTTTTAGTAGTTTCATGCCACTAATACAAAAATCTGTGAAATGTTAACAATTTAATAACCTAAGGAGATCCTTGGTCAGGCTGGATTTAGGAAAATGAGGTTGAGAGGTTTGGAAAAGAGGCAAAGCTATATAATTGCAGGCTTTTCCTAATGTATAATTTAAATTCTGATATGCCACCTAATTTTAACAAGCACCATGACTAGAATAGTAAGTTAAACCAAATAGGTGTATCAGATAATGGACATTGAAAAAACAGGTCATTTCAGGCTGGCCTAATTGAAAATGTTGTCTCGGATTTACGATGTAGGTCTCGACCAGAGTAATATTTAATAGTTTAATCTATTAAATGTCTCCTGTTGGTTAAGGAAAAATATAT
Organism: Oxyruncus cristatus; assembly: GCA_013399855.1. NCBI lineage: Eukaryota > Metazoa > Chordata > Aves > Passeriformes > Cotingidae > Oxyruncus > Oxyruncus cristatus. The sequence continues at coordinate 1,746,656 of VXAY01001328.1, forward strand.
GAGTCAAGGTGTAACAGGATTAGTTCCAACAGAGTATCTTTTTCAGATACTATTTATGCATAATTAAAGCTCAGCTCAGAATAGTCTCTGTATTAGGGTTGCATCAAAAGCTAGGGTCAGCCTTCTTTTAGCAGTAGTTTTGCAATGTGCATAAATCACCAAAGGTGTAAAATCGCTCAATCCATTTCTATTCTACTTTCATGTCCTACCCAACTCCAAGATTTCAGATGCTGTAGGCCAGTGTAAAACAAACCCCATGCTGCCTATCCTAAAGGAGAATATCACTGTAAACGTACTTGAAAAGCTGTATCATAAGCAGCATCTAAAGCATGTAATTTTAAAATAATTCTTGCTTGTAGTCTTTTCATCACAACATTGGCATAAAGAGGATCAGGCCCAATCTGTTCAAATGTAGTTGTGAGTTGCCTGTTTGTCTCGTTACTGCAATATTGCCTGTTGTGTGCCAGAAGGTAAGAGTTTTAAGGTGATGTGGATCCTGGGGTTCATTTATCTACCACAATGTGCCTTTTGCATCAATTTGACCAACACAACTACTCCTTTTCTGTTTGATGGATCAGATGAATAGGCTGCTTCTTTACAGAAGATGACGCAGCAGGTTGCTTGTTGTGTGAGGCAATGAGGGTCAGGCAGAGGGGCATTACAAAACTGATGAATGATTTTGATTGATGGAACTTTTATTCCTAGGCATGCAAGAATGGAAACCTCTTTTATAAGAGCTAACAGAAGGCATGCCAGAATAACAAGAATGTTCTTGTTGATCTATCTGCACATGGTATTGGATCTGTGGTGGTGATTAGGTAACAGCAGTTCTATCAAATGTTTGCAAAAGTGAGAAAGATCAACAGCACATCGAAACTGAATTCAGATCTCTGGAATATAAGCTTTATGTAGGCTGTGCATCTTCATTTATCATAAGAGATTCACCATGAACACTCCCTGGATCTTACCATATGATGAATGCAGTGTGCTTTCAAGAGTGTAGTTTACTTGTGGCAAGCTGCAGTTCACTGTTTCTTCTGGAATCTTCTCTGAGGTTTAAATCAAAGCCTTCAAGTGAGCAAAGCCTATGTGTGTGGTTATTTACCATGTGTGTGTCACTCAGCAGCAAACTAAGTTATCTTTTAAAGAGAGTTTAAACATTTGAATAAATTATGGGTGGAGTTGTTAGGGTTTTATCTTGTTTTGTTTACCTTGTTTTATCTTGATAAACTACTGAAATGGATTCAGGAATTTCCATTGCAAAAGAATAATGTGCAATTAACTTTTATATGTGACAGCTGTTAATTACATCCTTCCCCTTGCAAAGGAGATCCTTCTGTGTGGTATGGTATTGTTGATATCTCCTTAGTTAGTTTTTGTTGTATCCTCTAAATAAAGCTGAAGAGAGCAATACTGCAAATGGAAGAAATTCTTGATACCTTTGGAATTACTCATCCACTGTGTTGGAAACTGTGAAGAAATCTTTTTTATTGTGTATCTTTCTTCTCTGTTGTTTTGAAAGAAAAAATCTGCCACTAGCCAGCTAGAATCACCATTGAAGTCTTCAATAAGCAGCTGCTAAGAGTTTGACTTAGAAATGAGACAGAGACAAGTAGCAGAAAAAATCCACTCAAAGTGGGTGGGAAGAAAAGAGAGATTTTAGGAGGTGGAATTTCTGTTTTTCCTTTCTTGCAAATATATTACTAAAAATTGCCTTTGTTTTTCAGCAGCGAAATACTGCTAATGAAGCAGCTATGGGTGAACCATTCTATCAAGGTAGCCTGTTAGAGCCTGGACATCTGTTTCAGATCAGCTCTTATGTTGGTTCTGATTCTTATGCCAGTGAAGTTTTGCTGTTGACTTAATTGTGAACAGACAATGTTCTGTCTCCTTAATGGTTTATGAGGCCTGTATGTGATAGCTAGGATCTTCCATTTTCTCTCTAGGGAATGTGCTCTTCATCGTGCTTAAGACTGCCTAATGTATTGAGCTTCATTTTTATTATTTTATCAATAGAGTTAAATGAACATTTCACAGATTTAGTATTCCGTAATTCCAGTAGTCCACACCAGCATGGACTAAGCAAGTCAAACACTGGATAAATACATTTTAGAGAAATGACCATGTTTACCGACAACAGTTTTCTCATCATTCCAGTGCTTGCACAACATTAACTATTGTACGACTTTCTTGCATTGACTGTCATCACATTCTTCAAACTAGAAAGAAAAACAAATCATTGCAAATAGATTTGAACAGTTGGCAGCGAAGAAGCTGGAATGTACAAAATAACTCAAGAGAAGACTGTTAAAATGTTTCTGACTGCCGGTTGTTCACTGACAATGGACAGATTGGTTCAGGCAAACACATTGTCCAGGATTAAATCTAGACATGATCTGGAAACTAACCCATCTTAATTTGAGACTCAAACATGTTTATTGTTTGTCCATTTTCTTTTTCCTTTTTGTCTACTTTTTTGCTTGCCGTCCATCTCTCTGTGTGTTTTCAACAGCTTCTGAGTTCTTCCTTGAGACAGAAGTGGACGTACCAAAGGAATCTGGCAAGATAAATTATTTCAAACATGAATGACTAACCCCAACCCGTTAATAATATTCACCCCTGCCTGGCATGGTTGTACTGGGGATGGCTTTGTGTGCTTGAGAGAATGTGAGGCTGGTTACTTAACCCTTAAGGGAGAGAAAACTCTTCACAATACAGCTATTAAGCTTAGGTTTATGGATTTCTTGGAAGCAGGGATTGATAGAGGAGAAGGGGTAAGGCTCAGAGTTCAGGATTCAGATGTTTTAAATCTTTGAGAATGGGTTGTAAACAAATTACTTACGAAGTTAGTTACTTTGGCAACAGAGATGGCCTAAATAGCTCCTGTTTTCAGGAGTTTTCCTGTGTTGGTTCTTTTTCCCAGCCTCCCCATGTGCCCCTACAAGTTGTGCTGCTACAGCAACGTGTGGGGTGGAGTTGTGGGTAGGATCAGGAGATTGATCTATCTGAAAAATAGCCTGGCTGTGTAAATTGAGTCAGGTCCTGGTGTGGTTCACTGTGCGGCCCTGCTGCAGTTGGTATCCTGGCACAGGTAAAGGGTGGCGTAGCATCAGGTAAGAGCAGACGAGGGCCATGTGGAATTAATGTGAACTGCTGCTACCCAGTTTCTCTGTTACAGTGCCCTGAAGGACATGGCTCCAAGGTAGGTGGTTGGCAGAAGTATGTTGCCTGGGGGCTTTGCAACAGGCTGCCTGTGTGAGGTATGGGAGCGCTGTCAAGAAATGTGCTGGTGTCTGTTTGCTAGACAGCTGCCTACATGATGGGTATCTTGTCTCCTCAGCTTTCATTTCGCCTCACAGGAGGGGCGAGGTCTGGAAGCAACTCAAACTTGGCAAGGGCAAAGGTATTACTTGAGAGTTTGCTTTTGTGATGTTCTTATCCTTGAGTATTTGGAGGAGGAAAGACAACATTTGACTTCTGAATTGGCATGTGCTGATGTAAATACATGCACTGCTGGTGGTAATTGAGCAGCACATCTCTGTAGCAGAAGCAGTCGGTTCTTAAGATGGTGGCTGTGGTCTTTTTAAGGTAAAATCTTTCTGGACATGGTGACTAAGAGAAATGAAAACAGTCATTAACTGTGGCTTGACAAAAATACCTGTCTGGACACCTCAGAATACCTCCATCCTTTAGATGTAGAGCTTCAGAACACTTTCTTTACTAAGATTAGACTATTTTCCCTTGTTAAAGGAAGAATGGTATTTTTTCTTGTTTTTTCTTTGGTCTTTCCTTCTTCCCCAAATTTTTCCTCTTGCATTTCAGAAACAGGGGTAGTTTAAATAGGGAATTTTAAGAACCTGGATTTATTTTCTAGGTATGGAACTTCCCTTATGATTTTTAGGAAACTATGGAGATAATCTGCAATATCACGCAACTGGATTGGTAAATCCAGTTGTATATGTAAATTAATTACAAACATATAAATCCACATCTTATTTTGTTTAGCTTTTTAATCAATTTAGATATGCTATGCATTAAATATGTACAAATATTGAACAACTATTTCCATAGTGGTGAACGGTTGGCTGAAATTTGACTTTCTAGGGTGAAAGACAGTGTTTATTTAGTAATCCTAAAATTAGTAAAATTGATAAAACATGAAAAAATAAACCCCAACCCTCTGAAAATACATAACCTCAACTGATAATATGAGGAAAGACAAAATATCGGGTGATGCCTAAGACACATACCTATAGCTTTTAGGCAGTGGTGTTGATCTTTCTGGAGGGGCAATGTTCTAGAAGACTGTCATGTGACAGTCATCAGTCTGCTTGCTCGGTTTTGCCCGTGGAAACATGCTATTCAGAATCATTATCTGCATAACAAATATATTTGTAGTAATTATGCCTCTGCAGGCTAGATGAGCCATTACCTTTTTATTATGGCATAAAAATAGTTTTGAAATCTCTGTACCAAAGTAATTAGCAAAAGCAAAGGAGGAGATCACAGGAGCTGAAATTCTTTATTTTGCTCCAGTAACACGGATTTGCTGCAGCAAGTCGGAGAAGGCTGATGTTTCATTCTGACTTCATTGATGCTGTAGGTACAGGAACAGCCATGGACACTGTGCAACTGACTAATGGATTTATTTGGGTGATTAATGCCTATTATGTACTTTACTTTGGAGTTTGATACATGCTAAACTGATTTTAATACTCTGAAATATGCTGAAATCACCTCAGTTTCTTGCAAAATTACTTTTTGAATAGGGTGTTGCTTAGTTCAAGCTAGAACACGCAGTAGGTGATACCATTAGGGAATAGGCCTTAAGAGAAAAACAAAACCAACTTTGAAAGTTATCATATGTTTAAGGCACAGCATGATTTTGGAGCTAGCAGCTCCCAGATAACAGTGATGCTGTCTTTTTTCCCTAGACCTAGCATCCTCTGGACAGACACTGTCCAAACTCATGGCCTTATCTGGACTTCAGTAGGCTCAAGAGGCATGCATGGAAGTAGTTACCAAATCCTAGTTAGATGCATAACTCCCATTAAAGCTAATGGGAATGAGATGCCCAAAGGTATTGGGTCTTAAGTGTGTTCACACTGCCTGTTGCTATCCTGCATCAAGATTTGTGATGTTGTAGGAGTTTTGCAATTCCAAATACATGTTATATTAAGTGCTATTATATACTGATATTAATTGTTACTGTGCTCTTTTTCCAAGGCTGTACTTCACCTTTCCCTGTCCCACCTGCCATGTTTCTCTTCTTAACCATGACCTGTGTTACTTGCACAGCCTCTGTTCTCCAAGGAAGCCATGCTCCTCTTTTTACTTACCCCTTCATCAACTCTGCGAAGAAATATTTTCCTCTTCCTCTAGCGAAGACTTAGAAGAGAGTTACTGTGTTCTCAGTGAGAGAAAGGGAATATGTTTGTCAGAGGGGATCATTCACCAAGAGACTTAGGGAGCATCCTGAGGAGGCATAATCTTTGCCCTGTCACCCTGTGCCAGGGACATGTGCCAGGTTCTTACTCCTCTCAAGGGTCTTGAGGTTAGTGGTAGAAAGAGAAAGGTACACAGCTGGCATCCTATAGGAGAGATCCTGCTTTTCCACAGGGCTAACTGACCCAATGTACTGTTAATGTGACTGTCCTCCACTCTCTAATACAATCTCAAGAGCTAGTTCAGATCTTTCAAAGTCCTTCTGGATTATGCTGTGTATCTATAACCTTAGAGTCTAGCTCTGCAGACCAGTACAAGGTGTATTTGGGAGAAAGGCTGTTTCCTGTTATGCATTGGTTGTTGAGGCACAGAGAGTGCCTTTCTCTGTCCCGCTGTGGAAATTTATTGCTGAGCTGTGAATTGAAGCAAATCAGAGTCCCAGGCTCTGCAAGAGTATCTTTCCTGATTGTTACTGGCAACAGGGGAATTTTCATAGGATAGGGACTTTGCTGCAGGTGTCTGCCAACTCTTCTTTCAAGACTTGGCATGGGTGGCTTAAGCAGGTTTATTTAGAAGGAAGGGGAGTGTAAGCACTGCTGGGAAAAGTCAAGTGTTGCGGGCAGGCTCTCCAGACAGTGCTGTGCAATCCCTTCTTGCCCTTGGGGCTACGGACTTGGGTTTCACTCTTTTTCCCATGCTTCTTTAGCCCTAGTAGTTTTCTAATATGTCCTTGGTAACCTGGAGAACTGCAATGAACATTTTTCCTCACAGCAGAGAGAGGCAAAACTGCAGGCTAGGCTGCTCCGCTCTGCAGGTTTATAGCCAGTGAAATGAATGAGCTGAGTGTGATGGCTGCTCCTTGTCAGGGGAAGGAGGAGCCCTGTACAGGGAGGGAGGAATGCATGTGGCAAAGTGCCCTTGGTGGCAGGGCCTCAGATGTGAACTGAATCAGCTGTGTGTGTGCCCAGCCGCTTAACAACTGTCTGTATGAACATGGTGACCTTCAGTCTTGTGGTCTTTGCTAGGAGTCTGAGCGCCAAGTACAGTTCAAGCAAATTGAGGAATATGTCTCTGCAAATTCTGGCATGTCTTGGCCTTTCTTCTTGTGCCAAGTTGAGACTCCAATCATCTACATGATGCTCCCAGCACAAATTCACCCTTTTAACCTCTTAACACACCTTGTATATGTGCGTGCACGTCCTCACGCTCTAAGGTGAAAGGGAGCCAGAGATGGCAGGCACTTTTGGAGAGGATAAGTAGGTACAAGTTGGATGGATCTCCAGGGCTGGTAGATCTGTAGTTCAAGCAGGCAAATAGACTAATTGGAGAAGGAGGAATACTTTAGTACTCTATGAGTGAGCCATGCAGAAAACGTTCCATAACCTGCAAAATAGAAGGTAAAATAAGGTCACAAAACTTTGTCTTTAGCAGGTTTCCAGATTTGTAACCAAGTAACTATTGGTAACGCATTGACTGTATTTCTGAGAGAGGAGAAATGGGAAGAAAAACCTTGGGATAGCCCCCAAAATCTTAATTTTGATTCTGATGTTAACCTGCTATTGTTGTCAGCAAGCTTTTAGGTCTTGGGCTTCCCTCCCCAGTTGCAAGGGTTATGTTTAGAATTAACCTAAACCGCCTCATGTATTTTGACCAGGAGTCTCTTTGTTTGATCCATGTGGATGCAGTGATAATGTGAAATCTGCTACTGGCCATATAAACTTCTGGAACATGATGTTAGGCATGTTTCGTGAGAGGTCCACACCTTTAACTGAGGCATCTCCTCACATAATATCTAAAGACCATTTATTTATTTATTTATTTGTTACATATCCATTGCAGTCCTGGGTCAGGCTAAAGCCTAGGATCTCTTGTCCCTCTTTCCACAGTCTACCCTGGCCCACAGTTAATGTACGTGCTGTCACTAGTCAGCTCTTCACAGCAAGGTCAACTCAAAAGATTGGTTGGTGTAGGTGTGTTTCTTTTTCTCTTTTTATCTGCATTACTGTGTTCACGAAAATACTACTTCAAGTGCAGTTATAGCACAATCCCCCCTGCTCCCCCCCACCTCTGTCATTTTCTGCTCTCCCATCTCTACTTGTAGTTCTGTGTGTTTGTGTGAAGTAGCATAGCAAAACAAGGCAGCACCTAGGTATGAGGGCATCTGCGTAGGGAGGGCTGTTGGAGCATTGAAAAAGGTCAAGATCTCCCTTCCCAGCGTGCTTTAAGTTCAGGTTCTGTTACACTCTGAAGTCTTCCCTAGCAGAGAGCAGAGGAGAGCATTGCACTGGTTCTCACAGCGTTGTGCCGCACATTATCTCTGCGACTTAGCTGTAGCTTAGAGAAGCTGCCTGGGTGTTTGGAATTGGTGAAGTGCTGCTCGTTCATGTACTCATGCAGGACCAAAAGTAACAAAGTTCTGTCGCCAAAGTCTGTCTGCTGCTCGCTGTGATAATTGCCGTCCCTTGAGTAGCAAAGGAAATGTAACAGGGCTGGGCACAAACAGTTTTTAAAAAGCCCATTTAGAATTGTACAATTTCCTTAGAAAACGTCACTCTTATCTTTTGGCTTTAGGAGTTCTATAGAATGGGCTATACAATGAAAAGCTTCCTAAAGACTTCCACAAAGGGGGAATTAGCTGAGTGCTATTCATAGAACCCGATGTCTGTGCTGAAAAAGGTAGCAAGGCTCCATTCTGCAGTGAGCTCCCCCACAACAGCCAGGAGTTACTAAGCCTTTCAAAGGCAATAAGGCTTTCAGGCTTTGTGCACCTCGTAGGCCCACAAATGACCCTATAGTTTGCTTGGGTACTTGGTAGAAAGTGTTTCAAATAGCCCATTTTCCCGAGCTACCAATGTGCTAACAGTTTCCGTGACAACTGGGCTATAGTAATTTCTCCTGCGTATTTTCTATGCCAATTTCTCAAGAACTGGTAATTTCAGTTAATTCCCTCTTGGGAATATGGGAACGAGATATTATGTTTGTTTTCCTGTGATGAATTCTGCATGAGTGGTTTTGCCCTGCATGCAGGATGGAGGGAAGGGAATTTTAGAAAAAGCTTATCAAACAAAGGAAGAAGGGAAATAAAAGGGAAGGAATGGTGAATTAAAAAGCCTTTTAAAAGATGGAGAACAAAGAAAAGGATATAATTCTTTTGCTATGAATAACTTAAATTTTTCCCATTATTTTCCTTATTTACAGTTGTGTGAATTGTAATAGAAATAGTTTTTGAATTATTTGTCGAACTTGACAATCTTGTAGCAGGAAAAAATATAAGTGTCTGGAGCCTATAGATCAAGAATTTGTAGTTTAGGCCACATTTCGGAAGGTTGGTGTGAAGTGAATTCTCAATTTTTAACAGAATGTATAATCTTTTCAGTTTTTCTTGACTACAGGAGATCTGGGTGGGCAACTCTGACAGCAGCTTACAAAAGATAATGTTAACTTTAGAAAGTCATTATGTCAGTTTAAAGCCATTTGGTGTTGGGGTATATGTGAATTGGACCCTCCCAATTGTAGCAGCTACAAACTAGTTGTAGCTGTAGGCTACTAGTTGTAGCCTAAAGGCTCTGTGAAAACCATCGGTTCTCCCGGGTGTGAGAAGGCATGTAATGCAGTGCTGGAAACTGAAGGTGGGTGTAAGTGCTGTGTGGTGCAATTCTCCTGACAGACTATCCCAGCTGTGCCTTGCCATCCGAAGTGTGTGCACAGGTGAGCATTTCTTGTTCCCAGAACATACCAAGATAATTCTTCATCAATTGTGTCAGCTATTGAGCATTTAAAAAACAATACATATACAAAAATGCTGTTAGTGTGGGGTACACAATAACGCTGAGTTATGGCTTCATTGGTCTTCGAAGAGTAAAGGACTGAGATTTGGTAAAACCTCCATATTTAACCACTAGGCTCTGGTTTTGCTGAGGGGACTTAAGGTTCACCATCACTTAATAATCACTTAATAAGCAATCTTGCTAAATCAGACATTGCTTGCAGTCCAGGATGAAAGGTTCTGCAAAGCAACTGTCCCCTCTAGTCCCAGGTTCCCAGGAATGGCTTTGCTGCACTTGCTTAATGTCTCCTTGTCTTCAAAGCACTTCACTCAGGCCTTTATCATCCAGGGTTTCAGGAGAACCATGCCCAGTTCATTGTTGCCTTCTCCATCACACAAACCTTGTCTGCTTTAGGGCTACAGAGAGAGATTACAAGTGTGTAAGAACCAGAGGATGAGAGGTGACCTGATCTAGGGATTCTCACCCAAGGTAAAACCTCCCTGGGCTTGGAAATTAAAGTATTCCCACGATTTTAGCCAGTAGAGGGAGATGTTACATACGTGTGAATCACATACTCTGCATGAGGTAGCTGTGCCCCTGGAGGGGGGCACCAAGCCCAGCCCAGCACACCTAGATGGAGGGGTTCCTGTTTCCCTGCATGTCGTGGTTGTTTTAGTATGCTTTTCAAAGCTTCCTTCTTCTGGAAGAAGCTGAAACTGGAAAATTCAAGTTGTTCTAAGCACACACAGAAAGAAGCAAGAGTTTATTCATTTATCCAAGCAAATAAGTGCTCAGGCAAAATAGGTATCAAGGTATACCATTTGCAATGGCACACAAATGTTTCCAGGTGCCTGTTATATCACACTGTAATTAATATTATGACGTAATGATCAATAATGGTAGCAGTGAGCTGCAGGAAGTACATGGAACAGCTACTAAGTGTTACAATATTAGTATAATAACATCAGAGCTAGGTTTGGGACACTATCAGTCTGCTTCCCTGCACAGGTTTACCACCTGGGCACATAGAAAAGCAATGCTTTATTATAGTTTATTATGTTTTTTTATTATTATTATTATAGGTAATATAGGTCATTAGCCGTTGTAGAAGGGAAAAGGGAAGTGAGAGAACAGTGGAAAATCACTGCAGACCTAATAGTTCTTGTCTTTCTTTGTAGTGGGATTCAGCTGAGGCAACATGGAAGGGGAGTTGACACGGATGACAGCTGCTTTCCCCTCAGATGTCTGTGTATATGGAGCCACAAAAGTATTATTTAACCTAAACTGTTTGTGGAAGAAGGACCTGCTCTCCATCATGACAATTCTTGGGAAATCTTGTTTCTCTCCATGTGTTGAGCAACAGGATTCAAGGTCAGAATGATGAGTTGGATTTTGGAGCTGATGCAGTCACAGACTACACCTCTCTCTTCATGCTAAACAAGATTTCGTGGGAGGTGGGTGGGAAGGGTGGCTTCAGCATGTGTTACCTGTATTAGTTAACTTTTCACCGCAAAATTAATTTAACAGTTTGGAAGGCCATCAAACCTCCATGGGAATTGCTGTGTTCACTTAAAATGTGGCTGAGGTAATGGCTGATTAATTAAACTCCCTTTGTTTATAGCAAGATTAGATTATTTTTATATTAACAGAGTGTAGACTCAAAAATCTTTTGTCTCGTCTACTGATACTAATAGAGCTTCTTTGGGACCATAGTTTGAAACACAGATATTATTCATTTGCAAATGTGTGTTTGAGTTTGGTATGTCCTAGTGTTCTGTTCTTGGGCAGCATCTCATAACCATCTTATCCAAAGGGAAAAAAAAAAATTGAAAAAGGTCAGATACTGCCTCAGGCTTTACTTTAACAACCCACTCCTACTGATGTGCCTGAATAAAGGCTGCAGAATATGACCTTGATATCTTCGACTTTAAATGCCTGTATTGAATGTATGAAGTGATCTTTGTGTGTAATTTTTTTCCTTCTCACTACTTTAGAGGCTTTCCTTTTGTTCTTTAGATTACTTTGGATGCTGACTTAGTACTGTAACATTCTCGTGGCAGGAAATGTCTGTATATGGAAATCTTGCAGCTAGACTTTAATAATTCCCACACAGACTGTCAGTCCTATGCAGTGACTATGTATACTCTGTCCTCATGTTGGCAAGAGAATTCAATTGTGTTCCTACAATGGGATAGGATTTAAAGCTTTTAGTTGCTTTTGTTTCTTGTGGAAACTATGGCTTCTGGCCATTCGAATGGAGAGTGACATGGCCTCTTACACAGGACTTTTATTCATGTTAGGGAACTGATCAGGCTTGATTTTAAACAAAAATTTCAACCTGATACAAGAGAGACTTCAGGGCTTGATCTTTTTCTCTCCCTTCCGCATCAGCAGCTCAAACTCTAATGTACACTTACAGAAATTAAAGACTTGGTGAACACTGCGTAAAATGTCGGCACAGCCAGACAGCTTTAATTGCTTTCTATCTCCCTGGCAGACAATGACCAAATATCCATGCAAGCCAACCTCTTGATATCATGATAGCACAGTTTCAATGGGGATTATTGCTTCTAGTATTTATTATAAAATGGCAGGCCAATAAAAGCTGAAGATACTTGGGACAGCTGGAGTTTAGACCTTTCTAAGAGGGTAATAGTCAGCAGCGTTGCATATCACCCAAAATTTGATTTAAAGGAAAGCTCTAAATGATAATTTTTTTTGGCTGTAAAATATTAGAGACCCGCCCTACAATCAGTTCAACGCTTTACTTGTTAGAAGTTTAGGCTTATCCTGACTTCGTTATAATTCCAGCCCAATCTGTCCTTATTATTTATACCCTTTATCCAGTGCTTACTCTCTACAGACCTTCTTTCTGACCGCTGTCTTTGGTCATATTAGCCCTGTGGAGTCAAAGGAAAATCTTTTATTAACATAATTGAAACTGGACTAGACCTTTTCCATTTTCCTTATCTAAATTTTTTTCTCATGCTATATGTCTGTGAGGAACACTGATAGTTCTCACGCCCAAGTGACACTTCCGTCTTTTTATCCAATTTCACTTGAAAATTATTTCAAATTTTTAGGTTTTTATTCGGAAAAGCTGCCTATATCTATCAGCTACAGATGTCAGCAGTGCTTCAAGAAATTTTTTCTGCTTTTATTGTGTTTGATGGTTAGGTGTGTTTAATAGATTCTTGGAACAGTGACAACATCTATGCTTATGACCAGTGTAAAACTTACGATAATCTATAAATAATGTATCTGAAAAAAATGACTCTGAAATCAGCAGAGCAGAGATTTTTCTTTGTTTACTGCTTGACTCCTAAGATAACAGCACTCAGCGTGTGGAAGGACATAATTGTGCTAAATTGTGCTAAATTGTGGAGTAACCTGATTAAAACCAAACCAAAATTATCCTGTACTTTGACCACCTTGCCTGTATTTTCACTTTTAATCTTTCTTTGTTAGGAGTACTGCTTGCACAGATTCAGTTCTAGATACTCTTGTCTTACTGGCCTTAATGATGACATCTAGATATGGATAAACTATTCTACATAATTTTAACAGATTACAAATGCATTGAGGAGATACTTCTCTTTTCCCAGATTTTTGTTGTTAGGACTTTTGGTAACTAACAGAGCCTGCGTATGAATTAGCTAGAAAACAGCCTCAATATATAGCATCTATTAACAAACAAAACAACCCTCTCAACCTCAATTCTTAATGTTTCAAAACTGGCTTGATACAAAATTATCCTATTTCTTGGGGCCGTGTGTAATGCTTATTGCTTACATCTGTGCACTGTTTCACTGTCCCCTCCTTCTAAAATGGTAAAACTTGGGGCAAGTGATCTACCTTCTGCAGGTTGTTAGCAGGACCAGGAGCAGAATTTGAGTCTGTATGCTTTTCCCACTCCAGCGCTTCCACCCTTTGGAACAGATGCAAATATTATTCATAAAAGCCAATTAATTTTTATTTTTGAGAGTAATTTGGGAAACTGCATTTGAGTTGGTCATAGAAAAACTATTGACCAACTGGGAGTAATTTTTTTTTTTCTTTTTCCATAAGTTCTCAGGGCATTAAGGGCACTAATGGCCATGCCCAGCCTCCCCAAGGGACTACCCCCACCCTGCCCATGGCTCAGGCCTCAGAGTTGGTCTCCATCTCCCTGCAGCCCCTCACTGCCTGACCACAGGCCTCAGCAGCACCCTTACACGAGTCATGGGAGTTGATGATGCATTTTCAGATCTACTTCAGCATGACAGTTGCTCTCCTCCAGCAGTGGTCAGTATGGAACGCTGTAGGGGAAGGCACAGCGTGCCTTTAATTAGTATGTGTGAGATTATCTGATCCTCAAAGGAGCCTCCTCCCTGTTGCAATGTGAGCCTGGGAGCGTGTAGTTAGTTGTCCTTCCCCTTTAAAAAATGGTTACCGTAACTGTTCAACTCTGTTCTATAAATGTGGTAGAGTCTTGCCTAACTTGTAGCTTCAGTGACACTGTCTGACTGTTGGGTTTGGCTGAAATTCTTAAATTACATATATGTAAAAACTTTCTTATCAGCTCTGAATTTATCACCTTGCAGTTTGCTTCAGCATTTTCTTGGTTTTTTTAACTATGAGATAATGGAAATTCTTACTTTACCAATTTCTTTTATTTTAAACCAGCTGACGTGTTCTGTACTTGTATCACCTTGCCCAATTAATCTTTTCTCTAAAACGAACTCTGACAAGGGAGCCAACATCCTCTCTAACTAAAGCAGATGAGAAAGCCTGAGACAGCCTGAGAAATACTGAAACAGATGTGAAAGCCTGGCCTGGACCAGGAACAGTGTGGCCAGCTGGAGCAGGGCAGTGATTCTGCCCCTGTACTCAGCACTGGTGAGGCCACACCTGGAGTGCTGTGTCCAGTTTTGGGCCCCTCAGTTCAGGAAGGATATTGAGGTGCTGGAGCAGGTCCAGAGAAGAGCAACGAGGCTGGTGAAGGGACTTGAGCACAAGTCCTATGAGGAGAGGCTGAGGGAGCTGGGGTTGTTTAGCCTGGAGAAGAGAAGGCTCAGGGGAGACCTCATCACTCTCTACCACTCCCTGACAGGAGGTTGTAGCCGGGTGGGGGTTGGTCTCTTCTTCCAGGAAGCTATCAGGAAGACAAGAGGGCATGGCCTTAAGCTCTTCCAGGGGAGGTTTAGGTTGGATATTAAGAAGAAATTCTTTACGGAGAGAGTAATCAGGCACTGGAAAGAGCTGCTCAGGGAAGTGGTGGATTCTCCATCCCTGGAGGTTTTTAAGATGAGGCTGGATGTGGCACTTAGTTCCATAGTCTAGTAACCACGGTGGTGTTGGATCAAGGGTTGGACTTGATGACTTCAGAGGTCCTTTCCAACCTGGCTGATTCTGTGATTTTATAATTCTATGATCTAGCCAGGCAGGTGCTCAGTTCCTCTGTGGCAGTGAAATTACAAGATGAAATATCTTATATGAAGCCTGGCACTGAGCAGGACCTTTAAAAGTCTTTAGTCCTTACAGTCAGGCATAATACTTAGTGCTCCTGATCTTGTGCCACAGCTGGAAGCCTGTGGACTCCATCAGTCTGGGTCGCACTGTTGTCTTGATACAGAGTGGATACTTTGCTGCAGTTTAACTAGTTGCCAGCTGTTTGTGGAGCTGCAATAACTGACCATATCATGCACCTATCCAAATTTCCAAGAAATCATGTTGGCTTAGCAAAGTGACTAAAGAGATTTTAGCTGTGTAGTGCCCGATCCTTGCTTTTTTAAATAAGCACGTAAATGCCCTACAGTTGATTTTCTGACATTTGCTTTAATGCATTTGAAAACAATGAGCTTGACTTTTCTTTCCACACACATTATGGAGTCATGAACATGCTGTTAAAGGATGTGAAAGATGCCAAAATGCCAGTCTACTGGGTGCTAGCAAAAGGAGTTCAAGGGGATGGATGAAGAGAGTTCTTCAGGTAAGAGTTCAGTCCGGTAAAGTTAAAACTCCTTACTGGTTCTTTCAGGTGTGCTGTTACACACAGGCAGTAATAATGCCTTCTACTGAGTTGCTCTGGTTCTTCTCTGTTATTATATACAAAAGTAAACAATCACCACACCTTTCTTTTGTTGCATGTGGAACTATTCTTCTGATACCTTTGAAGTTGGCTCACTGTTCTGTTCTTTAGATCTTTGTGTTCCAGTTTTCTTTTTCAGTCCTCTAGGCTTGTTTGTTTCATTATTTGCAATTTTTTATTTCTGTTTCCTGGGCCAACATTCAAAGAGCTCAAGATAAACATTTGAGGGGATTTCTATCTGGGCAAGGCAAACCTTTTGTGGCCAGGAAAAACATTTCAGCTGTATGAAACTATTGTAGCTGAAACCATAGAACTAGCAGGTGACATTGCAGTGAAGAAACCACACAGATATTCTGCACAGATATTAAATACCAGAAAATGCAAATGACATATCTTTTTTGTGAGGCTAACTCAGATTCTTGCTTATGTGGCACCTCTGCTCTGCCCTGATGGACTACAGAGACTTTTCAACAGCTCCAGGACTTTCAACTGCCTTGCATGGGCACCTTGAGGTTCCTGTATGTTACCCTAAGCTTTCTTGGCAATGCAGGGCCTGCCATTTTGTACTTGGTGTTCTGTTCAAAGTTGTTAGCTCAAGGGTGTTTCACACCTATCAAAGCTCTGGAACTGTCTCTACTTAGCAAAGCATCCAGTCTCATTCCTAGGGTAAGGAGTTACTGCCATTACAAACTCTTCTGTGTGAGTAGCCTCTACCTCCTCCTCCCTCCTGTGCTAAGGTTTGTATTGACATCAGCAGCTGAAACAAGTCCCCTTTCTGATTTGGACCCATGTCTTGATAGTGACTGAAAGAAAGGAAGCCCACAGCCAGAAATCAAATATGTGCCATGCTGGAAGTATTTTATTCCAGTAAAGTTGTGGTCTATGGCCACTGCTACTTGCATTCAGCAAGTTCTCCAGCAGTAGTTTTTAGCTGTATCAAGAACAGCAGGTCGTAACCCGTTTCTCTGCTGTTGGATATGGCTGCTTCACCTTGCCTGAGGCCAGCTGGAGTGATCTGTGGAGTGAAAAAAACAGGAACTTCCTTTTATGTTCTTACCTGTATTCTTATGAAAGGACCAAATTCTGTTAGCTGTGCACATAAGTATTATTCCATGATTTCTATCTGTCCACTTGCTTAAATAGGCCCACTAGTATCTTCTCTCTGACAAACTCTCACCCATGAACTAGAGTCCAAACTGCTGAAACATGTTCTCTGTTCAAAAGAAGCCTGTGATACAAATAGGCCTGTTGTCATATGACAGTATAATCTTATGAAACAGTGCACTGACAGGATATCATAAGGATGTGTACATGTCTGTTCACATAAGGACTTTTCTTACAGTTCTTTTTTTATTATGAAAGAAGAGTGATCAAAATTAAACCCACTTTTTAGTTCAGAATAATCCCGATGAATATTTACTGACCATCCCTTCTCAAAAATACTTTTTTAGACATCTTTGAAATAAAATGCAATGAGTTAGGACTTTCTAACATTATTTTCATCAGACTAAAATAAAAAAGGACTTATTACTATCAAAATCACTGATGAAAATAATTCACCATGTCTATGACTATGGTGATGATAACCTCTGAATTTCTTTAGGCAGAGAAAGCAAAAGGAAATGAAAACCAGATAGCCTAACAATAGGTTGTCTGCACAAAGGTTCTGTCTCTCTGGAGAAGGTGCTTGCTACTCATTTTATTGCACCATTTAAGGTCCAGAACAGTTGCCCATTCTGACCACAGTTCATGACAGCAAAGCTGTGTTTCAGCTTATTCTAGCCCACCTCAGCAGAACAAGCTCTAGATGCAAAACTGAGCTTCTGCCACTGACGTCTGGACAGAGTGTGGCTACGTCAGGAGGGATTAATTTTAATTATACCCTACATTGTCTTAGATGGTTCCTCCTCCGTGCCGCTGTCTCGCAGTGTGTTCCGCATCGGTGCCCTGCTACTTTCAAAGGAGGAGATGGGCCAGTGCGGTCCCTGCCCGCACTGCTGCCGTCATCTCAGCCCTGCCTGTTGTGTGCAGCTGCCTTACTTAGCAGGGTGGATAGTGAACCTGGATAAAAAGCCTTTTGGCTTATGCTTTGTGCTCTGCTGTGCCTCCCTTTTAGAGGAACTGGTGTGGTAGATGAGTACTGTGAGAGTTGTACATACCACTTCCTGTTACGTGATGCACAAGTATTAGCCTAAAAGTGGTTGTTGGTATTATTTTCTCATGCAGAAGTCAAAGGTATTCTGCTGTAAAGCACTTTCCTGGTGAGGCTATTTCAGTTCCAGCCATTCCACAACTACAAAACCTTTATGTTGACATTACAGGGGCTTGTATGTGAACGTGGTTTTTGGAGCAAGCAAACTCAAGAGATGAAAACGTGTGAAATGACACATTGTGTCCAGAACACTTTCCTGTCAGATGTTTTCATGTGTGAATTAAGCTTTAGGATTTGAAATTCAGCCCCAGTTTACAACTTAAATGCTTTGATTTCTTAACTAATTTCCCCCCACCTCACGCCCACTTCCTTTGAAAATGTCAGTTATGGGATAGGCAACGTATGAGGTTTTCAGAATGCAGAGTGTAAGACGGCTAAGCATCAGGCTTGAAGGTTTGGGCTGAATATGGTGAATCACTGATGGAAATTCAGCCAAAGAATGTGAATAATGTGCTCAGAATCATAGAGCATATTTGTAACAGTTGGTGATAAGGGCCATGTCTCTTAAGTGTCAATCCTTTGCTTTGACTGTGGCATCATCCCTTCTCCATTCAAGTGATTAAATCATAAAACATTACTGAATAGAGAGTCTAGGCCAGGATACAGTGAATTGCTTTATTCCCTGAAAAAAAAAAAAAAAAAAGAGTATGACTTTTAACAGACACAGTGAAGAGGAGAAGCATCGCAGTATGGAGGCTGGCTCTTCAAAGGCTGTGGACGTGTATTCATTTGGCTGGGAGTTTGGAAAACACCGGTGTGGTGAGTAGCCTGGTAGTACAGGGCAGTCTGTAAAAGCCTGTGTGATTTTATTCTTGGCTTGTATGTTTTCACTCTCAGTGAAAATACAGTATGTGATTTAGTTTCTCTAAACTGAGTGAAAAGGCCACAGATGCCAAATCTGAGAGTGGTGTTTACTGACACCTTAGATCCAGAAGCACTTTGGAGGCTGTGTAGGTGATAGGGTAGGTACCGCAGTGCCTCTGATGCAAGGGAGCTCCACCCCATCTGCTTGCTAGGAAGACTCCACAGCGGGTGTTTACAGAAAGGAAAGTTCCATTCTTTCTGGGCCAGGGTCTGAGCAGATCTGCTGGACTAAAACTTCTCTGCAGCACAGGAAATGTCTGGTTTCATCCTCTTTATTTCTTATGCCCTGTGCTAAACGCCAAATCTGTGAGTGCTTATGAATGTACTTAACTTTACTACTACAAATAATTCCATTCAACTCAATAGGGTTATTCATGGTCAAGTTGAGCATGTGTGTTCAATGTTTACAAGATCAGCCGCTGCAAGAAGATGGCTGCTGTGCCATTTAGGGCTGGCCCTTAGGCCCTGGTGTCCTTGTATGGAATGATTTCACTTCATATGGACTTTGCTTTGTTCTCGACACGTCAGCCCTCAGTACGTGCACAGTTAGTACATACCAGTGCTGGATACTTCTTCCTTAGATGTTGTATGAAAAGAAAGAAAATTAAGCGGATGGAAATTTAAATTCAATTCCTGTCCAGTGTGCTGTCCGGTTATAAACCAGTCAGAATACTTTTATGCCGAAAACAACAATTATCACTTTTGACAAAGAAGAAGCGTGCCTGGTTTATGTAATTTTTTTTTTTTTTCTTTTCTTTTAACTGACTTGTAAACCGCTAGAAACCACAGCAAAGGTTTGGGATGTGCAAATACAGTGAAAAGCAGCCCCCCTCCAAAGGAACTTGCAGTCAAGTGGCAAGTTGTGACAGCCTGAGAGGAGACACACGATTGTCTGGATTTGGCCCAAAGGAATTGAATGAAAACACAACATGGATAAGGAGAAGCTTTTAGGACGTTGTCAAATTAGGGGATTAAAGCTTGGGTTTTGCAGAAGGATTAAATATGAAGAAAAATACGGTCATAGAAAACCATAGGCCTGGAAGAGACCCAGAGCAGTTACTCATTGCTGTCCCAATTGCTTTCAGTTGTAATCTCCCGGAGTGCTCACAGCTCCCTCCAGTTCGACATTGTTTGCAGATGTAGTAAGTCTCTACCAGCTTTCAGATCACAGATACATATATTGACTAGCTGGGGTTCTAGAGCAGTGTTCTGCATAACACAGGCTGATATACTTTCTAGCTGACAATTTCTCATGGATAACTCAATATTCTGAATAAATTTTTTCCATACTTTGCACCTGTCTTAAGATGGTGTTGTAGCTTGCCTGTGAGACTGTTATGTGATATGGTGTCAAAGCCTTAACAAAGCAACAATCACTCATATCTTCACTGGATTTGAGGCTTGCTGTTTGCCTTAAAGAAAATTAACTTAGACTGCTACTGGCAAATCCCTGCTCGTGTGTCCTTATCTTTGAGGTGCTTACATAGGAGCTGAATGGTTTGTTCTGATGTCTTTCCAAGAACTGAAGTGTTAGGCTAAGTGCTCTGTCGTTTGTAGGATCCTCCTTTCTCTCTATTTTTATAGATATAGATATTCGCCCTCTATCAAAAGCCTCATCCTTCCTCCACAAGTTCTCAAATATAAGTGCTAATGGCTCTGAAATAGCTTCAGGCAGTTCCTAAAAATATTCCGAGGCAAACTTCACCAAGCTCAAGTGAAACCCCTAGTCTGTTCTCCTTCTTTCCTTGCTCAAGTTATGCCTGCTTTGTTGGTTATATTCTGCCTAATCCCAAATGATTAAAAGTGTCTGCTAAACAGATTAGTGGCCTGTAGTGTCACTGTAAAGGGCTTATGTTGTTGCTGAGTGTAGGTAGTAAGTCAATAATATGCTGAACTAATAGGAAAGCCAAAACATTTTGGGAAATCTTGGAAGCCAGAACAGAGTGCTGGATAGAAAAGTGACACTGGAAGAGTTCAGAGGCTGGGGATGTCACGAAGGAAGTGTTTTGCCAAGGTTATTCTGACAGCGGAGTTTATCTACAGTCCTGAAGACCATGGAATGGAAGATTACAGTGTCTGTAGTAATGCACAGCTAAACATCAATGTCTCTGAATGCAGTGGCCTTAGAGAGTTTATTTACAGGTGGTGACTGGTGTAGCCTGAATGCAAGGATCCATTGAGAAGGTTGTGTCACTAATTCCTGTGATGGGCTTGAGATGCTGGGGCCAGTTTGCAAGTGACAGACTGGCCCGCACTTGTGCTTTATGTGACATATGAGTTAACTCTCACCAGCTCAGGTATTTTGAAAGCAGTTAAGCTCTGGCTGTGCTGACATATTAATATATTTTTGTTGAAATGCACTGGCTGTCAGTCAGTGGAAATGGGAAGAGACAAACATAAAAGGGAATGATACGTGACAGTGTATAAACTCTGTATGGACTTGTACTTGCTTCGTCCTCTTTTGTGTGGAGGGAAGCATAAAGTTCAGTGTTATAACTCTTCTCTATAAATGTTCTTACCTGAGCGAGAATCATTGAGAGACAAGGTTTTGAAGGATCAGGTCTTCAGCTCAAGACCACTTGATCTTGAACACTTTGATTAGTTACAGAATCTGCTTAGTTATATGAAGTCTCATTTATTCTGCTTTTTTCTTTTCAAGATAGTACTTGAAAGTAATGTTTTTCTCTTCCCTTTGCTCTTTGTCTTTCTAAAAAGGTTTTGTTACAGCTTGATTAACATGTCTATATCTAACTCACTAACAAGAATATTTAGCCTGTTTTCTGTTCTTGCGCAGTGGGCTTGGAAAGTAACACCCTTCAACAAAAACATACTTTCCATCACACCCTGGTTTCAGTTAACTTTGGATTTTTTACAGTACCAGCTTTCTAATGGTTGATTACAGTGCATGATCTTGTTACCAAGGATGATGAAACTGATTCGTCTGCTAAACAAAGAGCTTTATGGGTTTTTTTTTCCCCCCGCATGCTTTGTTTCAGCATTGCTTTATATTGTCAGTGTGTAATTTTTACTGATTTATTCCATTATTAATTGCCCATGCAGCCTGCATTTGTAGTGGTGTTTTCTAACAATGGGCATGTAAAGTATTCCACCCTGCATCCTTTACCAAAAGGTACCAAAGTCTAAATATCACAGATACTAAGTTATTTGCAAAGCAAACACTTCCATTTTTGCTATTGAAAAGTTAGAAATGACTTTCTGATTGGAGTCATAGAGTTAATTCACGATTGAAGTAATTTTCTTGTCTGTGCACACTTCCTGACCAGATGTGGCTTTCCATTCAACTGTGGTGGTTTATCAGTTGTTGGTATGAAGAGAGCATATGGGTAGACTATCTAATCAAAATACTGATAAACACCAGATACTGGAAACATTTAATAATGTGTTTGTGAAAAGGGAGGGGAAATAATTTTCTATTTCTTAATTTTGCTACTAGTCAAACCATCTTGACTATGGCTGTTGTCAGCTGGTGAAAGGGTAGCTGACTAGAGAAGTGGCATATTCTTCTCATGAATTATAGAAAAAACAGTACCTAGGTGGTTGCTGTAGTCAGGTGAGCTACAGAATTTGAGTTCAATAAAAGTTCTGGGCATTTACAGGTTATTTATTTTCATAGCACAGCAAAATAATACCGTTCAGTGTTAAGTGAAATTAATGCACTTACCAGTGAAGAGACAAAATGCCTATCGGTATATGATGTAATCATAATGAATTTTGAAATCCATGACAATTAAGTAGAATTTCACAAGATAAAGTTCTTCAGACACACAAGTAAGTTGTCAGCATGACAATGAATGAAATGCCGTGCTGTCCTCCTGCTGGTAACTCCAGGTAGCAAGACTGAAAAGATGTTAGTCTATAGTCTAGGAAAGAGCAATCAGAAGAAAGAAAGAAAGAAAAAGGACATCAAATACAGACCAGATGCAAAATGGAATGGAATGAACGATTCCCAATGTTATCTGTACATAGTACTTGAGTTGCAGCAAGTGATGTTTAGACTGAATGCAGGCACGGCCTCATTTAATAGCCGAGGTAGTGCCACCCTGCAACCTTCAGGGGACAAGGGAAAAAAATGCACAATCCCTGTGTCAAGCATCATGTAGGTACTGCTGATCCTGTCTCAGGGCAGGGAGAGAAACTTCTAGATGAGGTTCCTTCTGGACCTGTATTCTATGATTTCCTTCAAATGGGGCCCAACAAACCAGAGCCCTCTCAGACAATGAAAATAGCAAGGGCTTGCTGAAATGCAGCTGTTTTCTATTAGAATTTCTATAAGAAACTGTGTCTCTAAGCAAGGCTTATATGTCTACAGAATCTCCAGTTAGGTGGTTAGGCCTTGTCTGGTTGTCTTGAGTCTCAAGAATACATATAATGAACCAGAACCATGTCTTTGTGAATGAGGAATAGACATCCTGTGAGAATCTCCTCTAAACCTGGGGGCAACAGAAGAAATACGAAATCTTAATTGCTATTTCTCAGATCACTACGTTTTCAGGACTCGCGCTGAATTTCGTTGGGGCACTTTGAAGCTAGTTTAAGGAAGGAACTAAGAGGATGAGCTGGAATCAGCTAATCTTATGCATGTGAGCGTTGTGAAAGCTGTTGCCCATATTCTTCATCACTAACCAGTTTGGTACCTGGATTCTGCTCATGTGGAGTCATCCTCCTTCAGTACTGAGTCCTTTTCAGGCATGAAAATTGCGAGTGGAACTGCATGATGTCTGAACTTCTTCTCTGAGGCCCAAGCTTTTGTTTATGAAATCCAAAAGACAAGATTGTATCACCTCTCTCTGTGTTTGGCTACAGCAGACAGAGGTGTGGAACGTGAAAACAACCACAGAAAAAGAAACGCATATGCTGATCACTGTAGATAATGGACTGATGCAAAATACGTAACCTATGTATGGTAGGTTTCTTACTTTCTAAAGTTTTAGATCCAAGTGCATTGAAGAACACTGAATTTACACCGTAAAACTGTTAAAAACATTTTCTTATGGCCAGTAATGAGCTGCGTGATTTAGAGTATTTTTTGAAATCAGCATTCCTGACTTTGCAGAGAAAGATTCTCTCTGTTCTTCCTATGGTATATCTTGTATGTTAGACTAATCCATGAAGCTTTCAAATTGATTTTAATTAGAAGGAATAAGTGTTTAAAATTAAATGAATAGCAGCTGATGCACAGTGCTCAGTATGCAAGATTCTGCCTTAGTAAGTCTAATAATTGGTAAGCCATAGTAAGTCTAATAATTCTTCTCACCTCTTCTACCTTGTAAGTTCCTTAGAAGCAGCCATGAAATAGAATCTTAGAATCATTTAGGTTGTAAAGGACCTTTATGACCATCTGCTAAGTCCATTGTGTGCCTTAGCACCATGTCTATACTTCCTTTAAATACCTCCAGGGATGGTGACTCAACCACTTCCCTGGGCAGCCTGTTCTGTGCCTGTTAACACTTTCATAAGTTCAAAGATCATAACGGGAGCAATATTTCCCCCTCAGAGTTCACAGATGTCTGCATGAACAGTGGTGGCCTTCAGTGGAAGGCCATTTGCCAGTCCTTCCACGTAGCATTGTCTCCAGGAGCACCTGAAGAGAAATGGACCTACGAATTGGCAGTGGCAATATCAAAGTGAGCAACTGCAGCTTCCTGCTGCGTGCTGTAAGATGCAGTAGGTAGTGGGGAAGTGCTGCCAGTGTTTCAACTCCACATGCAGCAAGTTGTATTCACTTAGTGAAGCCCCAGACATTTTCCACCAGCTTACCTGTTGTCCAGCAAGGAACTACTTCAGTTGTGAGTTACCACCTGTGTTTAGAAGTGCCAGCTTTTTGAAGTGTGATTTAGTTACTTGCTACTTGCAGCATGTGGATTGTGGGGAGCAAAGCGAATAACCCGAATCTGGTGTTGGGATTTGGTAAGAATGTGTTCTTGACAGGGTAGGTTTTTTTTTTTTTTCAAATACGTTTAATGATTTGTGTTGGATTACTTGATAATCAGTGAAGTTTAGGTTTGAATCCTGAAAGATACACAGTTGCCTATATTGCTCAGGTTAGAAATCCCACACCTGAAAATACACAGGGGTAAAATACTACTGACAAGTACTGTTCAGTAATTTTCTGAGCTGCTCTGGCAGCTGATAGGCATGCTGGTGGGCTGGAAAATTTTGTGGGAGGGCTGGACTACAAGTGTGTTTGCTGCTGTATTTGAATGAGGTGTTCTTTATGCAGCTCTAGGCTAAGCATGTTTTTACCTGCTCTCACGTATTTTAAAAGTATCACTGGACAGCCTTTCTTTTTTCTCTCTTCCTTATATTTTATTTTCCTGTGGGATCATAAATACATGACATGGTGAAAGCACGACAACTCTGCAGCATCTGCTCTGAATGCAGCTGTCTGCAGAGAGATACAGCTTAAGTTGTGCCAACCTGAGGCAGTTCTGTTTATGCCAACAATGACACTCTGTACCAGGATTTTAGTACAGAACTGCACCTTTTTTTCTTTCTCGAAGGTACTTTGAGTGGGATGTAAAAACAGCAATGCAACAGTGCTTGTATCTGTGTTTTGTAGGGAGAATGGTTTTTTTTAAGGCTTATCAAATACGTTTAAAAGGAAAGACTAAATAATTCGTTCTGCAAGTAGGACTGACTGTGATAAATTTTTCCAAAGTGTGGTTCCGAGTTCTAATTTTGCTTATTTAAATCTGAAATATCTGCACTGAAGTCATTTGAGCTGCATGGAATTAAGCGATTGCAGAATTTACATCAAATGGTCCCCAGGGCTTTTTATGCTGCTGTAAGCAGTTACAATTCTTAACAGTAAATGAGCTAATATGTGTATGGGACATTCTTTTTGGATAGCGTGAGATACAGAGACTGTCAATCTAATTCTCATGAACGGAATTTTCTACAGCAACAGTGGAAAAAAAATCTAATTTCCTCTTAGTGGAATTCAGAAAACTTAAGAGATATAGGAAATTCGCTTGCAGCTAAAAAAAAAAAGTATAAAAATCCTTTGTTGGTATCTGGGTGATATTCTCGCAATCTTTTTACAGCCCTCAAATAAGGCATAAAGCTGACAATCTTTGAAGTCATTTCTGTCAGGCAAAATAGGCCTGATGTTGAGAGGCCCTGTTACTGCAAAACTAGCCTTTTCTCTTTCTGGTCCAAGGAGCAGAAACAATGTTTTATTTGGATTGTCCTATCTCTAGGGAAATAATAACTTGCGCATACACCCTTTGAACTAGTTAGGGATTTGATGCAATGTTTTGGTAAACTAACAGTACTCCACGCAAAGCATTAGATGTACTCTATCTGACATTAGATGTCATGTGTTCGATCAGGGGGTTTCCTTAGGCAACAGCTAAACACAAAGCTAAAGGAAATCAAAGCTAGAATCGAAATGTTTTACGGAAAGCCATCAGTCTCTTTTTCTCGCTTGCATCCTCTCTCCCTTTCTGTGATTAATTGATTTTATTAATTTATTATTGTGAGTCTTCAGTCACTGTCAGCTGAAAAGAGCATCACCACATTGCCAAATACACATTTCTAGGAAAAAAGCTATTGCTCTTAGTCCAAGACTGCTATTCACCTTTCTTTCTCCTCCGTTAAAAGAGAGTATTGTGTGTCCAGTACTGGTTCTTCAAGGGTGTTAAGCTTCTAAAGCCTGCTGTAGTCGTTTGCACTTCTGAGATCCAAAATACATACTTAGTATATCCAACATGTATAGCACTTAGCATGTGAAGACGCCGTATAAATCATACATTGCGTTAAAAACAATGGTACTGACATTTAATTCGTGAGATAGGAGAAGGTATATCCAAGTACAAACATACCTACTGGCTAAATTGGAAAATAGTTACACTTGACTGACTACTTACAGGAAAAGAAATTAAGTATCATTGCTTTCATGAGCATAGAAACAAACAGAAGGAAGTCCACGTTTGGTCAGATTAATTTTTCACCAACAATATTCTTTGCAAGAACAGCAGAAAGATAAAACCCAGCTTGAAGCTTTGATAAGGAGTTATTAAATGACTTCTATTTCTGCGAAGCTGTTCCAATAAGATAACATAAGAAGCAAACATTATAGGCACAGCAGTCAATATACAGAAGGCTGGTTTCAACCTAGCAGCAGTGGTTTGTGTGACACAGACTCGGGCTGCCAGCGTGAAGCCATGTCCTTTGGTACAACATAGAACAGTGAATGCAAATCAATCTCTGCTAGCAGAAGTAAAGAGAGAGGCTATAGTGCTTAAGCTAATTCCAAATAGATGAACTCAGTCCAGCTGTTCAATTTCTTTATGCCCGTCACCACTCTTGGCCAACGTGACTAAAGCCAGGTCTGACACTAAAAGCTAGAGCAGATAATGGCCTTTGGCTGCTAGGCTGTTATGTTTGTGCTCAGGGTCTTTGTAATATGTCATTATGAGAGACTACAAACACAAAAGGCACTGTGAAGAGCATCCTGCCAGTGCCCAAAGTACTGTTCTGTGGGACCTCTGCTGTGCTCCGTGTCCTACAGATGCCATATACAAGGTCAAGTTTCCATGTTTTAATTGTAATACTAATTTTTTATAAATTTATTAGCATTTAAAAACAATCTGTCATTGCTTTTCTACTTTGTTGCCTTGCCACCTTTCCATTAAGATGGAAATGGTGCAGTTGTCTCTTAGGACTGCCTTTGTCAGAGGGACAGTTAAGAAGATGGACTAATGCTTTTGGGACTGTGTGTGAAATGAATACATTTATTTGGAAGTAGTCCGAGTGTGCTCATCAGGAACTGTCAGGTGTAGCAGCAGAACTGAAGACTTGGAAGACTTGTTTCTCTGATGCAAGAAAAACTGATTTGTAATCACACTTTGAAGTCCTGTAAAGTTCTTCATTATTGAGTGATTGCTTTTCCTATGACCATCTTAAGGGAGAGGGAACATCACTGAAGTGGGAAGTATGCCCTTTGGTTGAAGGTGATGATTCTAGATTTTGTCACAGAAAAAAGAGGGCTTTCTGAAATAATGGTTTTTCTGGTGGACAAGAGAAGCCAGTCCTGTCTTCCTTGGCTCTATGAGACTTCACCTGTGAGCATAAAGAAGAGGGAGCACTTACACTGATGTGGGATGGCTTTCTAGGCTATTTTTCCTTAGCACTGAAGCTCTACTTTAGAAGTGCCGATCTTTTCAAAAAGCTGCAAGCAAGATACCTCTTCCTCAAACCAATATGCTTAAATTGATACCATTACAGTGTAGGTAACAACTGCAAAGGCTTTGGCCTCACAGCCTTCCTTGGCTGATAGACCCTGGCATTGGATAGGAGCAAGGACGGATTTCATTACTACCCAAACAGGCACAGGATGTTGAGTTTGGTAGCTTGATAGGCTTTCAATAGGCCTAAATTTTATATTCCCATTGTACATTATCTTACTATATTTTGCACATATATGGGGAAATGTAGCAATGAGTATAAGGGTCAGAATGTCAAGATATCTGTCGGTAATCCTTAAACAGCCTTTGTAGCTGCAAGAACACATTAAGGACTGTAAAACTGGGTAAGGCTTGAAAAGATAGCTTTAACTATGTCAAAAAGGACATATTAAAATGTTGACCTTTGTGCAAAGTCCCTGAAAATATGGTGACAAGATGTTAACTTGACATGTCATATTTTCCTTTATTTGATGGTATTGTGATTTAAAGAGTCAAATAGTAACAAATCTGAAGAGATTTAATAACTTTCAAAACCCATCAATACTTAAATATTAATTTGTCTTAAATATATTTAAAAAAACAGGAGAAACTTCCCAGATATTGACTTCCTCTGTATCAACCAGTTTTGTTTAGGTATGGTACAGACAGATAGGAAGGCAAGGTACGTGGTCGCAATGAGCACAGAGTTACCCTAGGCTCAGAAGTTGTTGGTTTTCGAAATGTCTGGAAAATTTCACCTTGTATGCCACAAGATGTGTGAATCACGTGCAGTGTGTATCTTGTGAAACTTCACTGACTGAGAAACGTATTTGGATGTGGGCACTTGCAAAGCTCTGTTAGCAAGAGCCTGTCGGCTGCACTGCGGGACCTGGCTACACGCGTGGTCTCTGCTTGCCGCAGTTGTGGGGTGAAAGGTGTCAGTTTAAACTGCTCACTCTGGTGCAGTGGAGATGCACGTAGCTCCATAGGACAGAGGGGCCAGTGGGCTGTCACATGCTACTTTTCAGAGTCAGGATCACTTTCAAGCTCTCCTAACCTCGCGGTGTGCTTTTCAGTGTAACTTCTCAGTCCTTTCCTTCAGTGTGCTTCACTGGGACATGTAACTGGAATCAGTTGGTCTTAAAAAGTCAAATTACTTACTCTTTAGCTACCTGTATGCAACTCATACCTTGAAAATGAGGGGGAATACAGATTACAGACTCCCTTAGTGAGAAAAGTATGTGCCACAGGGTAATTTGAACTGTCTTCCCTTGCTCTTACTGTGTGTCTTTCAAAGTCTACGTTTAACATGCTTTAGGGCAGAGTTATTCCTGCTGTACATGAAGTCCATATTGCCCTCCTCCATGTATATTTGCCGTCAAGAATAATCCCTCAAATCCATTCTCAGTGGGAGACCCCTCCTGGGTCTCATGGAGCACTAGTGACAAGTGGCAACACTGAAGTGACATCATTGCCAGGTTTGTTAAGAACCTTTCTATTCTGGAGGAGAGCAGCCTGGTTTGTATGTTTCCCTCATTTGTCAGTCAGGCTGCTGCTGTAACTTTGCCTGGTGTTTCTCATTAGAGCCCACTTTTGCTTTCCATGCTTCAGCCATCATTAAATTTGTCTTGAAGCAAGATCCAAGAGGCAGTACAAATCCACAGGCCCAAGGGATCCAAGAATTGCTTCTCAGGCAGAGATTTTGTGTGGCAAGGTAAAAAGAGTGATGGTATCTGGGTCCCTAGGTTGTTCTAGTTCCTAGTTCTTCCTAGTTCTAGTGAGAAACTGAAGTTGATAGTACCTGAAGAACAAAGACACTGTGAGACAGTTGCTGGAGGATTGTTCTTATCAGGACCACTCACATAGCACCTGTGCTGGCAATCTACTGTCAGAGTATGTCCAAAGTGTACTTAAGTTTCTGCTGTCTTATTTTAGTAACACAGTCTAGACTTTGTTACCAGGAATCATGTTTGGGCCTGTTAATAAAGGTAATTTGAGGTGCCACAAATTTATAATATGCATCTTTCTTGAGGACTGTAGGAAGGGTGAAAGGAACAGCCTCTGATTTGTTCCTACCTTAGTGCCTGAAAAGAATGTGCAGGTAGTCCTGAGTCATCTCCTTTTCATCCTGCAAGCTTGGTGTCCATGAGGAATCTCTACACATGAAATAGCATGGGAGGCAGTAAGGCATCCTGTGTCAGCAGTATGACAAATAACATTGCTAGAACTGGGCTGAAAGTGGGCTCAAGGTTAGAACATGTATCTGAAAACAGTGGAAGAGCTGCTGTCTGTGGTGTTTAGTCAATGTGATGGGTACACACAGAGTGACTACTCTACTGGATCTAGGATATGGAACTTTTATTGCCTTGTTTGTCCAGCTGAAATTTTTGTTCTGTATTTGTATGGTATATAGCACAGACAAAGTGAGTAATTCAAAGATTATCACATAAACAAGCCTTGCAAATAGGCAGGTGTCACGGGTTTACCAGCCCCCCCCTCCCCGGGGTTGAAAAATAGTTAATTCCAGGTAAATTTCTGGAGCAAAGCCAATCACAAGTTTTAGTAACGCCTCTGCGAATGACATATTTAAGAAAACGGAAGAGAAGCCTGTTGTGCAGGAGAAGTTCCAGCTCAGAGGAGAGTGGAGGAGAACAAGAGACAGCAATGTAGCCTCCAAGGTCAGTGTAGCAGGAGGGGGGATGAGAGGCTCGGGGGGGGGGCCCCCCTCCCCCCCC
>VXAY01001328.1:1777414-1790968 GCA_013399855.1 Oxyruncus cristatus
TTTCCAGCTACGGCCGATCAGAGCTGTTGCCCTGGAGATAATAGAAGAAAACTTCCAAGTGCTGCAAATTTGATTTAGAGGAACTATAACCCTGAAAGTAGAGAAGAGACTTTTCTTCTCCTGGACTGATACAGGGGGAAGGATAATTTTGTAAATACATAAAATTTTCTTCATAAGGAAACCTAGTTAGAATTGTTATTTATAGTATACTTTAGTTTTTATCCTGCTAGTAATAAATTTAATATTATTCCCCCACGTCAAGTCTCTTTTGTCTTTATAAAACTTCTCTCATAGCAATTGTGTAAAAGGTTTGAAAAAAAAAATCGGTCCAGAGTAAACCCACGACAGCAGGGTAAGTAAACAAGAGGGATATTTTTGATCTATGTTTATAGCAAGTTGTCACTGCATGTCAGCAATTTCACCCATGTTAAGTGCAGGGGGACTGGAAGGGGAAGAATGAGATAGCTCAGAGGTTGCTTATGAAGAGCTTCAGCTAATTGTGAAAAGCTGCAAGAGGAAGGCACAAGGCTCTGGTCAGAAAATCTAATGGAGGAGACAGAAGAGCCTGATGTGATGGGCAAACTGGAGGTGAGAGCAAAGGTGCAGTATGGCAGCAGTTGTAGCTGAACTACTGGGGGCTGCCATGGTCCTCTCTCCTTTGAGGACAGAGCCAGACAAAAATTAATCCCTCCTTTTAGGAATGTCTTTCAGCTGTCTCACCACACTGAAGAAGTGTGCTTCTGCACACTGCAGAAGTTGGATTGAATGTACGAGAGAGGTAAATGGTAGCATGCAGAGGAGAGCAAGACTGCAGTAGCCCAGGTTCAGATTAAACCACACACCAATGGGATCACACTTCACAGCCCTCTGACACTGAGTCAGAAATAATAGGTGCAAGGGAAGGAGTCTCATAAGTTAAGAGCTGATTTTTCCTTACCTCCATGCAAACAGCTAATACAATCTCTCTCTCAGGGACTGAATTTGAACAGAGCATTTCAGTGATAGAAGTAAGTGGTGGGATATACTCCCTAGTATGTAGATGTGCAAAACTTGAAATTTGGTAGAAGCAATACGGACTAGAATTGTAACTTGTCTCTGGCCTAGACACCTTCAGAGGTGGTATTTTGGGTGTAGCTTCTCACAGGGGAAAATCCTTCCCCTCTGTAGCCAGAGAGAACATATAGTAGCCAGAAATGTCTGATTACTGTTGTTCCTGCTCTGAAACATAATGGAATTTATCATCTCTGTTGCAAAGCTGTCCTATTTTAATGGAACCATTTTTATCCACTCTGAGTCTTCTCCAAAAAATACTAGTGGCAAACGAACTTTATTTTAACTAAAAACTGAGAAGAGGGAAAGCCAGATGTGCCCTTGAAAGCTAATCATTCTGGCTGTGGAAGGAATTGTTTTCTAAATAACATAAGTCCTTACAGTCTGTTCCTCCTAGTGCCGGAGTTCTTTGGGGAATTATTCTAAACTCTAGTCCTCAGCAAAGTAAGCTTTCCTGCAGCCAAGTATTAGAGTTAACCTCCAAGCTTTATTTTTATCTACAGTTTTCTTGGCAAATTCTGAAGCTTATGTTTGGCATTTTATTTCCCTCTACAGTCTTCTATCTTTGGTTTGTATTACACTTTGCAGAGCCTAGGGTTTATACAGGATTTTGGGTGGGTGATATAAATTCCAATAGATTTCTATATAATGTAATTTAGAAGCTTAAACAAAGAAAGCCATATTCTGTACTGGAGGATTTGGGCAGAGCTTTGCTGGACTGATGTTAATGTTGAATAAACAACTATTTTCAGTAGTGTTTTGTTTTTCTTTCAAATGAAATTGTAATGGAGAAGAAGGTGGAGAGCAAATTTCTTACTGAAATGCAATACAACACTTAAATATCTTGGATGATCTGAGAATAGAGGCCAAACTTGGAGCCCTAACATTGTCATTATTGTGTATATTTTCTCTGAGAAATCAAATCCTAGAAACTTTGTTTTTATAGACGATTCTGGTGTGCTAAATTTCTGGAATATGTTTCTCTGCAGCTATTATAATAAGTTTATATTAAATGGAGAAAGAAGCGTGTAGAATGATTGCAAGACTGTATGTTCTTATTGTACCTTGCAATTAGGAATCAAAAACTATGTTAAAATTATACTAAATCAGAACTGAATGTGTAAATACGATTTCTGTATCTGCTGGTGTAAATTAATGTTTTACTCACAGTTTAATCAGGTCTGATTATAAATGAAATTGTCAAAATCACTCCAAACCACACCACACAGCTAAAGATAAAAATTACTGTCTCTGTGTGTTTTCACTTTGACAGAAGTGAAATGATATAAATGAAAGCTTAAGACAAATACTAATGGGGAGACGGGGTAGAGAGGCAGACTGTTGACAGTGCCTGTCAAAGTGCAGCAGGATGGTGGCAGTTTTAAACTGGAACGTCTCATGTGGGTTTCTTGAACAGACTTCTAGTACTGATTCAGGCCCAGAAATTGTGAAGGAAAAAAATAAGAACAATTTCTTGGCTATAAATGGCAGCTCCCATAAAAGGCAAAGGAGAGTCATAAAACGTCAGGAACTATCTGAGGGTACATCTATATGGACTATTTCTCACCAGAGTGATTAGCCCCAGCAGAGTTCCATGCTAAGCTGCCAACTTGGTTCTCACTTCAGGATGTCTGGTCAGCTTTTTTTCCTCTGTCTCTCCCTGCACACTTTTGAGACGATATACTGCTATTTCTTAAACTGTACATGAACTGCTTGCCATGGATGCAGTCAAACCAGGGTAGCCAAAATGATTTACACAAGTTGTAAATCTTCAGTAAAGGAAGTTTTGCTCAGACTGTATCTTGTTCAGGGAAGAATGAAACAGCAGAGACTGTATTTGGCTTTTTCTACCCCTTCTACATCCAGGCCAAGATGTATTTCTGTTAGACATAGTTAGTGTGAGTCTTTATAATCAAATAGTGTTGGAGTATTAGAACTACAAATATGGAAGAAAAATAATAATTTCTAAGGTCAAATAAAACATAAACAGTCTGCAGGAGAGTTAAGCACTGTAAATAAGGGATTTATAAAGTAGGTACATGCTAATTCTAAGTGAAAACATGCATTTAGGTCACTGGTACAAATCATCACAGTCGATATCCTAAAGATTAGGTTACGCTAGGATGTTTTAGGTAATACTGCTGTTGTCCTATAATATTTTGTACTTGTGGAAGCATTTTTCCTTTGGTGCTGTAGGAACTTCTGTTGTCCTGGAGATGGTGATAACATTTGTTTCAAAAAAATCCTCTTATATCCATTGATAAAATGCTTAAACCAGGACAGTGAACATTATGGTGTTTTTTTAAAGAAGAAATAATCTGAAAATCTGTATCAAAATTAGAGGTGAATAGAAATTCTGTGCAACTCTTCACAAAGTACTAATGAATCTGTTGATGTGACTCAGAGCCACTGCTTTTAGTTAATATTACTACCATGGAAATAATACTCATATCACTTTGGAGAATCACAGAATCATAAAATTGGATATGGTTCTGAGCTACCTGATCTAGTAGATCTCCCTGCCCATTGCAACGGGTTGGACTAGATGACCTTTAAATGTTCCTTCCAAACCAAACTATTCTATGATACCACGCCTGAGGGAGTAATACAGGGCTCCTTGCTTTGTTTTGTGCTTTAGACTGGGAATACTTTAGCAGATGCAAAAGGCACCAAAGTAAGGAAGAGTTTTGTAACTAGGAGCTGACTTGAAATGAGAGTCATGAGTTGGGTTCAAGATTTTTGCTTTTTTTTTTTTCCAGGTTTGACTATTTGAAATTTAAATTGTAACCGATTTGGCACATGTGGCAGTCTACTCACTAGTACAGACATCTGGTTACAAATGTCAAACATTTCAGGCTAGGTAGCCCAATTTGAAAGATGTAAGTTTTTTTTTTTGTGTGTGTGTGTGTCTTGTAAGTATCTTTACCAAATAATCGACTTCCATATTCTGTTTCCACATATTTTCTCTTTCCTTATTATTTGTTTAAATTTAATTTATCTAGATGTTGCTTCTTCTTTAATGTATTTCATAAATGATCTAGTATCTGATTTTACTAAAATCCTTTGGATGAAGTCCTTAGCAAATGTATGAATTTTTCTGCTATGGTAGGTGAGCTGCATGATCACAAAGAGAAAAGTTTTGTCTTTCAAGAAATCTGATTTTTCTATTATCAGAAATTTGAGACGGTCTAACTATATTGCACTTTTGAAACAGAACAGATAAAGAACTAGTATTGAAAAGAGTATAAAGTGCAGCTTAGCAGCACAAAGAGAGTAGTGTCTATCCCATGCACTTGTAAACCTGTACAGAACAACTTTTTGCAATACGAAATACACAAGAAATGAAACTCATACTACAAAGGAATTTTGAAGGCACCTGAGTGAAAGCTGAACGTGTCAGTGTAGCCAGATAATTTTTGAAGACAGGATAAAATTTTAATGTTGCAAATTCAAAGGAAGACAATCCAATAAGTTCTATATCTTTTCCATATCATCTGAGTGTTGATATCAATAGCTTCTACCTCATCCCCCACTAATATCAATCAAAAAAAAGCCGATTTTAAGATAAAATAATTGCATTTTACTGAAACTGGAAATCCACGTGCCCTGTTTATAGGCATTTTAATCCTTTCCTAGAAAAATGCAAGTGCATTAGCAAACTTTTCCTGAACCTCTATGATTTTTTCCCCCAGACTGGATTGTAACTTAACAGGTAAATTGTTTTGCAATAGCTATGGAATTAAGGTGAAGTCCATATTTCAGACCTGAAACTCTT
This sequence comes from Oxyruncus cristatus, assembly GCA_013399855.1. Lineage (NCBI taxonomy): Eukaryota > Metazoa > Chordata > Aves > Passeriformes > Cotingidae > Oxyruncus > Oxyruncus cristatus. The sequence continues at coordinate 1,782,240 of VXAY01001328.1, forward strand.
AGATGCAACTTCTCCATAATTGGAAATTCCTTGCCTAGATGTCTGTCAGGGACGCAGCTATTTGTATCTTGCCAAAAACAACTTGGTGGTTTGCAATCACAAGGGAAAACTTAGCTTCCCAGCTGGCTAATGGGATGTAACCTGACTCCTGCTCAGTTACCAGAGTGCTGCAGAAACATGTGTTCCATTTGTTGACAGAACAATCGTCCTGGATAGCATTTACTTACAATTTGGTACTTTCATAAATATTCTAAGAACTTAAGTTGTATAGCACAGAAAGTGCAGGTAGCAGTTTCCATTTTCACTGTGATGGCCTTAGGCCATCACTTCTCAGTGCGCTGCCAGCTCACTCGGTAAATCCCCTAGACTGGAGTACAGGCAATTTAGGAATTGAGACAGACCATGCTGTACCTTGCTGGCCATTCTCATTTCTGGCTGCTTTCTTCTTGCTCTGACCCTCACAGCTTCTTTGCCCAAAATTGCCTAATGGGTGGGATTTGTGCCATGGCAATCTTCAGACTGGAAATAGAGTAAGTCATTAGAATTGAAAGCACATGGTGGAAGAGTCCTGAACAACAAGAACAAGAGCGCACTTAGACACTGGCTCAGGAAAATTTTCGGCTGTGATCTCTTTTTTTATTAGGCACTTTTGTGGACCTGGAAAGTATTACTTTTTTTCGTGTTTATCTATTGGTGATTCATGAGGAATCTTTTTTGCTTAGAAGAATAATTAGGGGGACAGTAATCTCTGGATTTATGTTGTAATCACTTTATCTCCTCAACAGTGCATCTATTTGCCATTTATTCTTTTTCCTTTCAGTTGGGAATCTTAAATGTAGTATGCTGTTGTGGTATTTGCACTTTAGAAGTCTCAGACAGGAGATTTGAACTTTCTAGAAGTCGCTTTTACACAAGGGACTTTGACAACAGTCCCTGCACGAGGAGGTTTTAATCTCAGTAATTCCTAATCTGATTTGCATTAGGGAATACATGCAGCTCATTAGCAGCACTGTCGTCTTAAAGTTAATTACAGCATATCAAAATGTGGGACATGTATTTGACTTGTAAATAAATGTTCCTAATAGCCATGCTCCTGTATCAGTGCCAGAAACCCAGAGATAGTGAGTGAGGATGTGCAGTGTTTCTCTTTTAAGTGAGTGGGGAAGCAAAACAGGCCATCCATTTTCTCCCCCAAAGTATCACAAAGCTGTGCCTAGTGGAACGTGTAACCTCATTTGCATCACTTGTGTCCTTCATCAACAAACACATTTTTCACTATACTTTCCATGCTCTGTTAGAAACAACATTCAAATCTTTTCTCTCTCAGGAGACCAGGAGTGAGAGAGTTGCCTTCCTGTCCTATTGGTATCTTCTTGCTTAATTCCCCTTTGAAAGTAAAGGTTTCCTAATTCTTGTGGAGAAAACAGGTTATATTTGAATGTAAGAGATCGAAAAGGCAATGTTTAATAAATTTGATGATATTTAAAAACAGTTGCAATCTGTAACTAGATAATATTTTATTATATTTTGATTTATTATAATGTTTTATTTAAATATTAAAGGGCTATAACTTCATTATGTTGCTATTTTCTGTCTCTAAGTACCTTACTTATCACAAACTGAAACTTCTTAAATATGAAAGAAAATTATCTGGAGTTAGACATGCTTTTTGTCTGTGTTCTTGGTCAGAAAACAAAGATCACAACAGTGAATTGAAAACTTTGTATGAGGTAAAGATAGTTCATTTAAAAGGCAGTGATTCATAAATGTGCCTTTTTTTTAATATCTCAACTGATTACTGAAAGAAAATTACAATAATGCAGATGATGTTAAAACTGTCTATAAATTTATAGTCACCAGGTCCTGGATGAAGACCTTGTGGTACAACATGGTGAAACAGAAATGCCAACTCTGAAGGCATTTTATATGTAGATAATTCGCATGTAGTTAATTGGGTGTTTTGGAACTGAGTCCAGAGGGTGTCCAAACTCATTTAGAACTTGGCTTTTCATCACAACAGGTATGATTAAACTCCCTGGGGTGATGGAAGAGAAATTGTGTGGGAAGAATATACTCATCTGGAGAGCCTTATGGGAAAAGAGATTTGGTGTCCCATATTGCACAATTTACCTCAGCTACCTGTAATCCAGGATATATTAATATCTTTGGTGTTTATTTGCTGTCTTCCTTTTTTTGCTGTACATGTGAAAAATTTTTACAGAAGTTGACTAACCTTTAATATTCTTCCTTGGCTGAGGAACAGGTTAAAGGTTAAACTTGTGACTTTAGGCTAAGTAGGGCTATAATAAAGGGCACTGATTGTTTTGGTGATGTGAATGCCTGCATGGGTGAGGTTAAAACATTACAGTGAGAGCCTGTACAGAAAACAAGGAACAAGTGCAGCTGTGAAATGTGTGAGACCACAGGATTGAAAAGAACTTCTTGAAATCTTTTCTTGGAAGAGTCTTCTCCTACTGCAGGCACTTACATGCTGAAGTCCTTAATTACTACTTCGAGGTCTGTCTTGAACTAAGTAGTTTCTTGCTTTCTCAAGGTTCCCTAGATCAGTCTGAAAATGGTTCCCTAGACCTTCATTCTTCTGATGTCTAGAAAGCTTTTTCAGCCTAAATTGACCCAGTGTCTTTTATGTTAAACAATTTTTTATTTCTTTGTCTTGGGGATAAAAGTAAATATTGTGGCAACCATAGAGCTAAACCATGTGAAGGTGGAATGTCAGGAAGGTGTCTTCCTCTGGTAAGCTGGCCGTGGTCATGCTAAGTTGGCACCATGATCCAGTGAGCATTAAACATATGGTTAAGTCTGAGGATGGATTTCACTGCTTTTCTGTACAAGGGGCTGAAATTTCTTACATTTTAGATATTGCACACAAGCTGGATGGGGGAAGAAATATAAACTGGTGTTAAAAATCAGCTGCATATATTATGACATATGTAGAAATGTAACTGAAGATTTCTTTGAAGTCTGCTACTGCTGCTGTTTGTGGCCAGAGTTGTTATTTGTGTTACTCTAGTTGGACAAGGTAGATGCCACATACGATTAACGATGGTACTAAGGAGAGATAAATAACAATAGATAGACACGCTGTCAAGACATTTGGTAGTTTGTTAGAGACCTTTCATACTATCTGACCTGCCTTCTAAAATGGCCAGGTTCTGTACACTGAAGTTAGTAAGTATTTTCCTTCTGTCAGGGATATGTACTAATTTCACTATTGTGACATATCAGAAAGTTATTAAGCAGCAGATTTTTCTTTTTTTTTTTTTAAGGGCAAGGTGAAATGAATTTCCCTAGACTAAAACCCGGTTTTGATCTGTGTAACAGCTCAAACACATATCTGTTTTAAAATGTATATTCTTTCTCTTTATGTGGAAGAAAAAAAAGAAAAAAACTACAATTGATCTTTTAAAAGACATGAGAATTGAGGAGAGAAAATGAAGTGGAAGTGATTTTATTCATTAAATAACCTGTCTTGACTTGCTATATACCTTTCAAATCTACTTTACTCATCTGAACCTGTACTCATTTAAGCTAGTGACTGTAATGATGGTGACATCACTGTTTTGTTTATACTGAAATCTCTTTCGAGGGCAGTCACAAAAGAGATAGTTATAGGAGATTGATTACTCCTCAACTTTGGAATTTGGTAATTTTGGTATACCTCAAACATGCTGCACTTGTCCTCTAGTCTGCTTTTTTCTTAGCTTTAATTTATGAACTCATCATGCCTGTGATTATTTCTTCATAAGCATTTAAAAACCACATAGTACAACAAATCTTCTGGAAAGAAAAAAGAATAACTTTGATGCTTGACCATACTAATATACAATAAATATTTAGTCACAATTTTGTATTTCATATCACACCCACAAACTGTGCAGAGATGAGCACTCAACATTTGTATATCTTCGTTAAGGATCTGCCAGAATGCAGGTTTCTATTAGTTTAGATTTGACCCTGCTGTTCATGTGCCTGATGAGATGGTCCTCATTTACATAGTTGCTTCAGGTTTGGGGGTTTTTGGTTTTTTGCTTTAGGTGTTTTGTTCTGTTTTTTACAAGACCATTCATGCTGTATTCAGCATAGCAAATATGACAGCATTTACTTAATGAACAACTTCTCAATGTTTTAGTATTTTATTTTAGATGTGCAGACTTAGGATAGATTTATTATTCACTGCTCTGGGGTGATATTATTGTTTTGTGCTTTTTAAAGTATTCAGCTTTATATGTCTGTTTGTTTTATAAGCACTGACTTTCATGACAGCTTTCACAAATATGGGAAGGGGAATTTACTCTCTTGCAGGTGGCTAGCCAAGCAATGTCAAGAGTTTCAACTGATCTTCAGTATCCAATTTTAGACACCTCAACTGGTAATTTTTTTACATGTTAAGTATTGCATGACACTCACCCTCAAAATGCAGCATTTTCTGCCTTTATTTAAAAAATGTCTGTCTTTTTTTCAGTCTGACCCTGGCAAACTGGTACCCAGAATGTAAAGAGTGCACCATTTAGTTGACCACATATGAGAAAGTTCATTTTTCAAATTGTGATGTAGAAAGTGCATTGGCAGGGGTCCTCAGACTCTTCAGTTTTTCTGCTATAATCTGCCTCCTGCCAGTGAAGTCTTCCTTCCCTAGGCCGTTTTCTTTGTCTTTAAGAGCATTAGGCCAGAATGCCTGTTTCTCCTTTGGCAGCGCTGTAGTTTGTGTGTTTCTTTCCTCATCCCTTCTTCCCCTCACCCCAGTTTTAACCTCTGATACTTACCTTTCTGATCCCCAAGAAATGAGCATCTTTCTACCCAGGCTTGCTCCACATCTTGGGAGCCAGTCTTCTCAGCTTACCCATGTGTTTCTCTTGCCTGTTTCCTTCTGCACCCGTGATCGTTTGCACTAGTATTTGTGTCTTTTTGCCCTTACTCCTTTTGTATGACTTCAATTCCTCTTTTTTAAATGTTCTTTGTCCTAGTGCAGCTATAGGAACTGGTTTTCCTCTCCTCCTCACACAATGATTTAATTCCTTGAATTTCTATTTGCTTCTGCCAGCATCAGAGGCTCTAGTGAGAAGGAAGAACCAGGCCCTTTATCTTCTTTTCCCCTCAGCTCCTCCTTTTCTTTTTGCATTGGTGGTTTCTCAGTCTGAGATTCTATCCTAGCCATGGAAACGATTTCTGCTTTGTCTGGGAAGAAAAGGTCAACAAGGACTATGAAATACTGACTCCTAGCATTTTCTTCCTTCACCATTCTTAGGGGCACTGCTGCTAAAATAATCTCCTCTTGTGATTACCTGCACCAGGTACTCTGCACTATTAAAGTTGTCTATGTTTTCATTTAATAATATTGTAGGAACAGTCCGTATTAAGAGATAAAAGCCTTGAGAAAGAATCTGCTTTGGTAGAGGTAATGGCTGTTGTATTTATCCCATCAAACGTCATCTTTTCTTCCTGTTCGTGAGGTCTGTGGTAGCTTCCTGTCAGAGGTCGTACTTGCCAGAGCAGCTGATGACTGGAGTGGATCGGATGCTGGTGTCAGGCTGGATGGAAGGTGCCTTTATCAGCCTCTAACTTCCTTCCTTTGAGCCCTGTGAGTGCCTGACAGTTGGCAAGAAATTAAACAACAGGAGAATAAAGTGTAAAGCTGACACTGATGGCACTGCCCTAAGGAGACAGGCAATTTCCTAATCGGAGATCTGGCTTATCCAACAATTTCTGCCTCTTCTGTCTGTGTCCAAGAATGTGTTTAGGGAGGGGGGTGAGGGCAGGAAAGGGAGGAAGAGGAGTGGAGGAAAAGCACCATCAGGCCACTCTAGGTGGACCAGGTACATTATCTTATTAAAGATACTGATGATCCACTTCTTCAGTGCCACACGAGCCCTATCAATCTCCTTTCATACGTCACCTGGTGTGTCAGTGACAGTTGCACTTATGCTCATATGCATGCTGGCCTGCTTCTATTTCTATAATGAATTCTAGAAGATTTGGTAGGTTTCTGAATGTTTGGAAGTTCTGACCACCTTGTTGTGAATCGTGGCATCACTTTCTCTTCACTCAGGCAGCATGGCATGGGAAAGCTAGGTTGGCCTTTTCTGCTATAGTTACATATACGGTGACCAGATGGAATGCAGTGAGCAAACAAGTTTTTCAGCTCAGCAAATGACTGCATGCTCACCTGGAGATATTGTTCTCAGTATAGTGTGCAAAGGAAGTACAGTGAATGAATGCTGGGCCCTACAGCCCTGCTGAACCTTGATTTGTCCATTGGGTATTCTCTGATGCCAGTGAAAAAAGTGCTAGAGCATCTCGTCAGAGACCCCTCTTCAGAGATCAAGAAGACAATGGAAAAGGAACATCCTTTTATGCCAAAACCTAACTCGCATTCATGTCAGTAGGCTCCATTTTGATGGGCTAAACATTCTTCTCACTCTGAATTTTTAGAAACTTTCCCATCTGCTGTCCCCCATCAGATATCTCTGTCTGCCATCCTCACTAAATTCTGTAGTTCACTGCACATTAATGGAAGTCCTGCTTTAGATATTACTATTCTCTGGACTGAGTCCCCAGAGAAGTTTTGTGCCTGTGAAGATGGGTTGGGTTTATCCCAGTATCAATGAAGGACCTCTGCAATCTGCCTCCGAAGACACATATTTAGCACCAGTTAAGTGGGACCTGAAGTTACAATCCATCCCTACTAGTCTAGTACAAGACCATTTTCAGTGGTTTATCTGGGTTGAAACCTGCCACTACTGTTCCTGGAAGAGGAAAGGATGGAATAGGTCACAGTTGTACTGCAGGTGTACGAAGGCCCTTTATTTCAAGGTTATTATTTTTGTGGTGACTGTGCGCAGCACTTTATTTCTGTTATCTGTGCAAACTCAGCTGAGACCTGATCCACGTCATAATCTTTGATTGAAGAATGTGTTAAGATTGCTCCCTGTTCAGTCAGTTCCACACAGCTTGCCTTACTTCGTCCCCTCAGTACAACTAGCAAGTGTGGCTTACACTAATGATAAGTCCTCAAAGTACAGTTTATAGAGGCCTGGTGTAGGCCCGTGCCATGTCTTTCATTTGAAAGTTTCTTCCCAGTTGTATTGGTTGGGAGCTCTGGCTTTATGGCCAGGATTGCATTTGTGCCCAGTGCCATCCAACAGTGTGTGCCCTTGCTGTTCCTTCCAGAACATTTGCTTGCTGTTCCTTCCAGAACATTTGCTTCTGTTCAGAGAAACAGTGAACTAATTTCTTTTGCAGCCTGATCTGGCTCTGCTGGTGTCATTCCTGAAAAGCACAGAGGGGGCTACTGCTAAGACACCCACTCTTCCTGCCCGTGCTCAGGCGAAGGTCCTGAGCCTTTCACTCTCCTGTGGCCAAGCCTCCAAAGCAAGCAGGTCTCTGAGGCTGTGCTGAGCCTCCTGCCGGCAGGCAGAGTGAGAGGCCTGCTTTGCCTCTACGGCCAGGTTTACATTTTTGTCTGTGGGCTCTGTGGAGCCTCCTTTTATAGTGCTCTTAGTCCAGCAGGGTGTTTGTTGGTGCGCACATTCCTATCATTTGCTGTTTCCAAAGCTGCTGATAAGACCAATAGCTCTTCTCTATCCATTTGACAGAGGCTTGTTTGAGACCCAAATCCAATTCTGATCCCCTTGCCTTGACGTGTCTTAGATATATTGTATCTGTATAAATCTGCCTGCCTTCTCTTTCACACTGCATCTCCTGTGATCCTAGTCTGATCCTGAAACCTCTGTGCCTCTCATCAATGGACTCCAGACTTTGCTGCTTTTCGTAAGTCAGGCTGGGACTGGTCCTGCAGTGAAGTCATTGCTATTTTTTCCTGACGTTTCCCAGCCACTCAGAGTTTAGACACTGTATGAAACAAATAAGCACTAAGCCCAAAGCATCCTGAAAGTGGTCTAAGGAATTGGCTCTATTGCACATGGTGTGGAGCTGTGCGGCCTCTCTGCCACCCAGGTGCCCGTCAACTCCTTGCGTTTATGGTATTAGAGCCCCACTGACAGCTCAGTCCAGAAGTCCTGGGCAAAATAAAAGCTGCCTTCTCCTCAGGCCATGTAGGGTGTCAGAGTGGAAAAAGGGGCCACAGCATGCAATTCCCCCCAAACTGTAGTGAGTGTCGTTAGAAGGAGAAGCCCCAGGGTGGTATGAGCATGTCCTCAAGGAGAGGAAGCATGAAGAGATGTTTCACCTGCTGTGTGTGGATGTTCAGTCTCGTCAACACAAGGTGTTTCACAACCAAATATGCCTGAGGAGGGTGTCATCTTCACAGAGGCAGACAAGGCGAAGTTATCTCTAGTAGACAAGTGCAAACAGATGTTTCTTTCTAAAAACTTTCACCAGAGCAAAGCTTTACAGGGGCAGCCAAAAGCACATCCTTGACACTACTCTCCCCCGCCACCCCTCCGGGCCTTTTGAATAAAGGATTGTTGGAATATTTATGCAAGGTCAAATAACATTATTTTTGGAAATGACTGAATTATTTTGGTAACTTAAAAAAAAATCAGCCTGAGGCAGGCACCTGGCATGGAAAATTTCAGCTTGCGTGTAAAAGCTTGGCAGAAGTTACCAGCAAGTGCTATGGGTGTCAAAAAAATAAAACGGAAAAAAAAGAGAAGGAAGGCAAGCGTCGAACGGCCGTAGTCACCGGCAGCGTTGCCCTCCCGCCGCGCCATCCTTGGGAGCGGAGCCCTGGCGTCCGTCGCGGATCCCGG
>VXAY01001328.1:1791547-1823263 GCA_013399855.1 Oxyruncus cristatus
GGCCGCGTGGCCGTGCCCGCCCCCGGCCCCCCCAGCGCGGGGCCGGAGCCCTTTGTTCGGCCGCGGGCTCCGTGCGCTCGGCGGCCGCGTCTGCTCGGGGTCCCCCCTCCGCCCCCCCTTCGCCTTCCTTTGTGAGAGCCCCGCGGGGCTTGTGCCGGCGGCGGCGGTGGGCGGCGCGGCTGCCCCTGGCCTCGCCTTTCTGCCTGCCCCGCTCGCTGACGAGTTCCTGGGCGAGGGAGAAGTGCGCACACATGGCAAGCGGCGAGCTTCCCCTCGCCCTCGTGGTGCTCGGCGGTGTGGTGGGGACGGGTTTCTGGTCCTAGGGATGGGAGCGTTGTTGTGGGGGCAGATGGGTAAAACCACGGAGCTTGGGCTCGTTTCCTTCCCGGGCCGGTGGCTCAGTAAAGCAGGCATGTGGTGCCTTACTTCCTGTGCTACTGAAAAATACATGTGGTTCCACGGTTGTAAGCTCCCCTCCCTTCGAATGACTCAAGGTCTGGATTTTGTTAATGAGCCTTTGAGCTCTTATTCTGGTGTTCTCCTTCAGGGCCTTTTCCAAAAAGGTGTCGCACAGCAACTTGTCTCCAGTGCCTGAAGAAGAGGCTTGTGTAGTTTGTAATACAAAGCGTGCTGTGACAGACAGAGGAATAATACTGAAAACACATGCATTTTCATCATCTTTCCGTTACTCTTCAAGGAGAGACTTGAGTCACATTTGATAAAATTGGCAGTCTAATGAAGTACTCACTTCCTGTGACATCAGTATGTTCAATGTGTTTTTCCTTTGTTATAATAGGAGTGTTGATAATTTAGTGGTGCAAATGTTACAGTCTTTGTAAGTTGACTTCATAAGTCAGTGTTTTGCAGATCTATTCCAGACCACTTCTCAACCTTGTCACTGCCCCAAAAAGGCATATTCCCAATTCATGTTAGATTGTTCAAGATAAATTCTGGGTAAGAGCAGACTGCTGGATAGGCTTAATTCATGTTAAAACTGCACTGCCCCTCTGTATCAGGTGTCTCTTTTGAGCTGACAGGAGAATACTCCCATCTAGTAAAGAGATGCTAGGCTTTGTGGAGCAGGGTGCAAAAACTCTGGGCTTCAAGTGTGGGGTTAAAGTTGAAGATAGTAATGGTTACCCTCAGGTGAATCCAAACGAAAAGAGGATTGCAGATGATGTGAAAGTCAATGTGCCCTGAGCACATTTCTCAGGTCTGGCAGGAGTCATTAGGTTCTGTTGTAACTGAATTTAATTAGGGGTTTCTGGGACAGATGCAAAAGCTGCTGTGCTGTTGCATGGTCACTTTTGATGTAGGTGTTTTAAACACAGGTGCTCAGTGAAGTGGTCCAGGTTGGTTTGCTTGCAACAGCAATGCCTGACCTTGGTGCCGGAACTAGAAAAAAGGAATTTCTGTGGAAAATGCATCAGGTAAATGGCTTACAGAAAAGACAGAACATACTGATCATTGGGCAATTACATACTATAGCACAATATTGGATTTGTTGTGGGTTTTGTATGGGAGAGGTGTAATTTTGGATACACAAAAGCTACTTAATCCAAAATGTGAGTATTTTTAACAATACGGCTTGACTTAATTTTTCTAATCCTGTGTTTCTTGACAGTACAGGCCACCTTCCTGCTAGCAAAGCTTGCTGAAACTGCTTACACATGCAAAGCTTTTTCAGAAGTAAATATCTCAGTAAGATGAAAGGACTTGGTAGAAAGTGTGAATCAAATCTAAGAACTTCAGTGCAGTGACTTAAAAGTACAGGAACATAATCAAACAGAGAGCTCCCTAAAATTTCCTTTTCTTCCTTCGTCTGGTGTTGTTTCTGTGTTCATATAGTATTAGATATGTAATGGGTTAAGTTCTGGTGCCACTCATATGGAGGAGTGCTTCTGTCAGTTCACATGCTCCCTCCCCCTCCATTTATTTAATCAAAAGTATAAAATATCCTTTAACCTTGCTTGTTTTGTATTTTAGGTCCAGTTTTAAAGAAGAGAATCATGCAGTGTTTAGGAGTTTCGTATTTTGAGGAACCTGCTTGGTGGCAATGTGTACATGAAAGTTGAAAGGGGGAGATGAAGCAAATACCTGATAGTTACTACAACCAGAGAGCAACGGATGATCATAACATCTGGCATGGCTAGAAAATACAATAGGAAAAAGACATGGAACTGCATAAATCCATGGTCTTTTTGTACCTCACGTACTGTAAGCTATTCTGCCCCTCATCATAGAATAGATACGTTATTATTGAAAAACCTTCACTATAGGACAACGAAACATGAATTAGTTCAAAGATGAGAATGGATTCAACAGTCTAGGAGTTGTCAGCCTAGTCGAGATGATGGCACAGTGATAATGGTAAGGCTCTGTAAAACTCCTTTGGAGAGAGTAGGTGGACATGAAAGAGGAGGCCCACAGTCAAATCAGAGTTAGGTGCTTAGTTCAGAACGAACAAAAGGTGATTCTTTACTCAGTGTGGGGATTCACAGGTATACTTGTTATACAATGTGTACACAGAAAGTTTTTGTGGACTTAAGGGAAGGTAGGACAAGCACTGGAAGATGAATACATTGGGGTTTTTAAATGAATGAGCAACAGCCCAGGAAGTCTGAGTTTGAAAACAGCTGGATGTTGTGAGAGTGTAAGGAGGAGCTGTTATATGCTTGTCTTGTTTTTCCTCTTCCCTCAACAGCTACTTATGGTAATTCTTGTTGGGTTTGTTTAAATAGGAGTGAAACATGACAGTTTGTTTTCTGTACTGTGTTGGGTTTGACAGTTACAATAATGGTATTAAAATGCTTGATACTGTGTACCAGTGATCTTAGATCTAGGTTCTAGCTTTTGTCATTATGCTGTTCATTACCATGTAGTTTGGTGGGCTTCTTTGCAACAGCTGTAAGTAGCATCTAAAGGAAAGTATATTGCAGTTCTGTTTCTAGGTATTTTCAGGTAATATTTGCAAAATACTTTGTTACCTTAAAAAAAAAAAGTAGATGGAAACGTTTTTCCTTTGATATTTGATACTATTTCATATGTCTCAAAATGTTCACAAGGTAGACCCTGCAGTATAGCTAAGTAATGGGTTTGTGTCTTCTTTTTGTTTTTATCACTAATGCTACTGTACATGATGATAGAACTGAAAGTGGCTCTGTTGGAGAAGGTTGTATTTCCAGCTTCTCCTTCTGGCTTTCCTAATCAAAGCAGTAAAGTAATGTGGTCTGCCATATCTCACTGAAGAGGGCATTAGTGTCCTTGTGCTTTTTCTGAAGTGGCTGTGTAGTTGGCTGCTGCTTTTTGTTTTTTAACAGCTGTGCCTGCGCATTATCAGCTGGGTTACAGGTACTCTCATCTGCTGCCTTCTTATTTGGCATGGGACTTTTGTGATGTTAAGTCAAATGACAGGTCTGAAGAGTATTATGCTGGTGAATATAAATTTTTTTCACGTTAACATAGTAAACTTGAACTGGTGCTTTCCCTTTATGGCTGAACAAGGGCAACTGAGGGTATGTTTGTACTGCATAATTGAGGACTGTGCAGGAAACTCTCCTCCCCCACAAGTTTGTGGCATCTGGCTGAACACTGCTCTGCACCAGTTAAAGCAATACTGTTAGAGTTGTGTGACAGTGCCCTAGCTAAATAGCCCTGATCAGAGAGAATTGTACTACCTTGACAGCCTTGCAGACTTGAATCTATGACTTTGGAGAGACAAGCTGCTTTTTTGTGTTGTGTTGTTTGGGTATGGTGCATGCCTTGTACAGCTTGCACCATGTGGTGGGCCTCTGGATTAGAGTGTTGTAAGCTGCTGTTAAGTGCATATCTGGCAGTCTTTTTGAGTTCTTGAAAAGTTAACCGTGGCTGTCAAAAACTTGATGTGTTACTTGAGAACTTTCATTAAAGCTTCATTGTAGTAGTTCTGTTTGCTGTCCAAAATAAGCTGTACGGCATACCAAGTTGAGGATTTGTTGCTTTATATCCATGTGATTGATCTGCTTCTGCAGGTGACTTGACAGTCACCGTGATTGTTGTTGGCCTTTGAATATTGATGTCCCTTACACAAGGATGTCTGTTCCACGGGACCTTTAGTGGCCCTGAAGTAGTAGTTGTACTTAGTAAACAGAACTGCTCTATAACTAGTGATTGATAAAAAGAGTGTAACTTTGAATATACTTGAATTTAGCTAGAGAGGGTCTCCAAAGAATACTGTTGTGCTTTCACTGTAGTATATGCTGAAATGATAAAGTTTAAGGGCAAATCACATTTTTTGCTAAAATGAGAGTAGCCATCCAGCTAATATTTTGAAATAGTGATATGAATAGTGAGGCTCAAATGAGGTTTTTGCAAATAAGCAGATGGAGATGAGCACCACGTAATACTAAACCCTGTAGACTGGTGTCTGAATGCAAAAATGAGACTTTAGATTCATTTACAGATGATCTTACAATGTTCTTAAATACATATTTCTAAATTTACATTTGCACAATTATCAATAAATGAAAATACTGCAACATTATTTTTAATAAAGTGCAACAGTTGTGTTTAAAATGTTGGTCTTGACATTTTAGGAGCTCCTTTTTGTATTATTGAGACTAAATTATGCAAGCATCCCGAATCTACCTTACCAGCATATCTCAACGGTTATTAAAAGGGATTATCTGTCGAAGAGTCTTATGTTAGTTCGTGTTTGTTACCCTCAGAGTTCCTTGTTTCACTGGGAATTAAATTTGCTGCAGTAGAGAGGGTGTCATAACAAAATGCGTATTTTAACCAGTAGATGGAGCCATTTTAGTTACATATCAGCGTGCCTATTCACCTAAATTTAGAAAACTTAGTTTCTTCAAGTCTTTTCAGTCATTTTGTTTTTTAGAATATGGCTTATGGTGGTTTTAATGATTTCTTTACCTACAGAAAAGACTAAGTGTTTCATTCTTCCAATAACAGTGCCAGGATTGTATAGCAGGAAGGTTATTCCATTTCTATAAATGTGGAGGGGAAAAAAGTGAATGCTTGCTCTTAATGGGAATTACAGTTATCTCTGTGAATTGTCCAGTGTCACATGTGTAGAGCTCTATAACCTTTGTACATCTTGTGTTGCCTGAAGTAGCTTGGAATATTGATCCGTAGTGGTCTATATCTGACAGTCTGGAGGCTCTTGCTACTTCTGCCCAGGAAAGGCTGTTAGCTCAAATTGAGGTTTTGTTTTCCCGACTCCAGTGCCTTAAACTAAATTGACTCAGAGCTGTGTAATGAAATGGTTGTCCTATTTGGGTATACTGGCACCAGTTGTCTTATTTCAGCAATGCTGGAGTGCTTCTTAACCTTGAAATACCCTTTGCTTATTAATTCTAGCAAGTCCCGTTTTAGCAGAAGTATTCACAGTGCTTTACTCATTGTATCATCCTATATCCTCCTTCAGCATCCACTCTTATAAAAGGTTCATTTATGTTTTTCTTGGAGTGTGACTCTTTGCCCCTGCATTTATCCTTAGTAGTATAACTACTAAACCTTCCCTTTCTCCTGCTCTTATGTCCTCTGCTCTGAAGGTTGCGTTTGATTAACACAGTGTCAGCTTGAAGAGTGGCACCTTACTCAAATCTTCATTTGAACTCTCTCAGTATATGGTATTTTGTGAGGTATAGGTGTGTCACCTTCTTTCCCAGAATCCTACTGTGAGAGATTTTGAGGTTTCTTGTGACTCAGAGTTTTGGGTTTTTTTGGTTATTTTGTTTGTTTGTTTTTCTGGTAAGGTGTGGGTGTATTTTTTAAAAACTTATTCAAACTGATTGGAAGTTTAAATTTTCTACAGCTGATAGGGAGTGAATACAGATATTTTTCATAGTTGTGCTGGAAGGCATCTAGACTTACCTTCTTGGACTATGGCTAAGATAGTATCCTGAAATACCAGAATATTTTTAAACTTAAAAACAGACTTGAAGGTTTTTTTAAACTTAAGTAGGTGTTTCTGAATTGGGCACCTGTTGTCAAACTGTTGCTTCAGTTTAACAGAATGTCTGGAGCCTGCCTCCAAGCAAACTGGAGCTTCCTGTGAATGAGGCATGTGGGTGGAAGCTGCTGAGAGCAAGTGGGAGTTCCAACATACAGGGGATGCTTCTCTGGAATTCTACTGTTTGACCTACTCTGCCCTCTGCTACTGTTCCTTCTACACTACAGTTGTACTACGATGATCTGTTAGCTGAGGTGCGCTTTCAGGTGGGGTGAACTGAGGGGTCATGTGAAAACTTCACTTTTTTTTTCAGTTACTGGCTTTTTATATGGGGCATGTATGTAATAAGTGTGTATGTGGAAAGAATGTCATAAACTATGCTTCCCGAGAGTGTAAAGTGAAGATTTATTTTTTTCCCTTGCTCATTATCGCACTGGACTGATTCCTCTGCATTTTCCATGACTAATATCTACTAAATATATGCTGGCTGTGACTTGACTGGGATCTATTTTGGGATGAAGAAAAAGGCAGCTAAGTTATTGTGAGTACCTACGTTGTGGCAAGGGTAATGATACCAGTGATTCCTTGCTAGAAAATAGTTAAGACTTTGCTTCAACAGAAAATGCTGCCTCTAAACACCATGACTGTTTCATTAGCATATTATCATCAATAATCGATAATCAGGCTTAAAGCAAACCTGTATTCATAGACATGTTGCAATGGAATGTCATTTAGTGCCCATTTTTTGACTGCGATTGCTTCTCAGTGCAAGAATTATTTTGCCATGTCAAGAGATTCTGGCTGCTGTGTTCTGGATCTCAAAAATCATGCTAAGTGGAAGCATGTGTGATTTCTTTCTTTTAGACAGGGTTATGAGTAAGCTAGTACAGCTACTAAATCATGTTTATTGCTAGCTGATCAGACTTGGAGTTTGCATTTAGAAGCCCTGATTCTTCAGATTTTCTCTTATATTTTTAAGTTAAGAATGTCGAGCAGATGCTGATGTGTATAACACCTTATTGTACAAAGATCTTTTTTCTCTCTCTGCTGTATAACTTCACTTACAGAGGAAAAAAAATCAAAATGTGTGTTCTCTTTATACTGCCCTTCACATCCATTGTTAGTTTCAACCACAGCAGAACTCTGGCTTACCTAACTCCACCCCTGCACGATTAGACAATGTCTGTGTATTCCTCCCACAGCTGCTTCCACCTTTCATGTACTCTGTTTTGCATTTGAGCTCAGCCACAGGTTCCCTTTTCTTTCACACTGGTTCATTGTCAGGCCTGCCTGAATTCCTGCATGCAGGAATGGTTCCTCTTGTGCTTTGAGGAGGTTGAAGATCAGCAAGCACTCATAGGCTTTCCCTTCACCCTCCATGGTAGTCTTCCAGGACATTCTACTGAGCAGACCCCTGAACAAGCTGAAACCTGTCCTCCTGAAGTGTCGTGTTGCAATTATATCTACTGGGTCTTGCACTGTATGCTGTACTATTTGTCTTCCTCACTTAAGACTTTAAACTTCACAGTTTTCATGGTTGCTGTGGCCAAGGCTGCTCTTGGCTTTCACATTTCTGTCTGTTTCTTCCCTGTTTGTGAGCAACAGGTCCAGCAGAGCATATTCACTAGTTGGCTCATTGATGACTTGCATCAAGAAATCATTTTCAACAAACTCAAGAAAATTCCTGGAGTGCTTGTGTTTGGCTGTACCCTACTGGCAGATACTCATGGTTTTAGGTCCTGGTATGTACCAGGGTCTGCAATCGTGAAACTTCCTTCAGATTTCAGATGAAGGCTTTTTCTACTGCCCCTCCTTGATCAGGAGGTCTGTAGGAGTCATGTAGTACAAAGTCACCTATGTTGGGCTGTTCTCTGATCCTTTCCTATAGGGTCTTGAATCCTTGTCACTCACTCCAAGCAAAGCAGCACGTGTTGCAAACGGCCCTTTGCGTGGATTGAAGCCCATTTTCCTTACCTTCCCAGGCTGGCTTTTCTAAAGAGTCTCTGTCCATCCATTGCACACTCCAGCCACGTGAGCTATCCCACTCAATTGTCTGTGAAGCTATAGCTCTGCAATGGTGCATGGACTGAGTCCTCCTGTGACTTCCCATGCTGTGTACAGGTGCTTGAGATGGGTCCACAGACAGGCTGCTTCTACAAGGGAAGTATGAGAACCGTCTGTCTTGTGTTCCCCTTGTCTTCACTTCTCTCCATGTGACAAGTCTTACTCACAAGCGTATTGTGCCTGGTGGCAAAAGTACTCTTGCCACACTTCGTCAGATGGATCCTTGTTCCTGTGGTCATAGCAGTAAAAGCTCTGCTAATAACTGATTATTGACCCTCTGAAAGCATCTACTCCGCCCTGAGCCTTTTGCTTCTCACTGGAGAGACTGAGAAAGACCACCTCAGCTACCTTGCCCACAGTGCTCAGTAGTCACTCTTGATTTTCTCAGTAGTTGCATTTTGGAAATGTCACTGGTGGCCATATGGATAAGCAGGAAGGGGCAGTAGTTGAGGATGGGATGAGCCTCAGTCCTCACAAAACAGCATGTAACAAGCAGCAGACTTCCCAGGACCTCCTGCTTATGTTCCTGTTGTGTAGTATGTTCATCCCCTCCTTCTGCTCTTTCACCTGGCCACTCAGCACCTCAAAGACAGCACACCACCATCAGATGAGGGAGGACACCAGGGAGGGGCAGCAGGAACTTCATACAGGCCAACACCTGCATGGTGATATCCTCCCTGTGTGGTTCTTGAAGTTGAGATCTCAGATGTGCAAGGGACAGTTGATTTGGCAGTTGTTCACCTTGTAATATGTTGCACAAACTTGAACAGTGTTTCAGGGCCCGTTTTAGTTTTGTGAACATCTGTTAGCTGCCTCTGTTGCCGGGGCCCTGGGAGATGGATGCACTGCACACAGGTTTATGTTGTGAAAGTATTAAACTTTATCATCTAGTTCTGTTCACAATACAGGTTTAAAATACGCATTTATGCAAATATTCTGTTCTACTTCTAGTAGATTTCTGATAGGTGTATCATGCCAATATATTTTAACAACTCAGTATTGTAAACTTACCTGCAATAACTGCTATTTCTTCAAGGCAGCTGTTCTTTAACAGTAATCATTTAAGTTTTTATTTGGCTGGTGCTGTTGCGTTGGCTGATGTTGCATAACTTCTTGGCTTCTCTGCTTGAAGGGACCAAACACAACAGATTTTCCTGTTCATGTTTTGCCAGGTCATGTGCCTGTAATGATATGTATCTCTTTCCCTTACTTTGAAATACTTAACAACACTTAATAAATATCTCATTGTGTAGATGAGAGGCAGTTCTGCCATATTGGAGATGCTTCAGTTGAAAAGCCTAAATTTTCTTCTCTTTCTCTGTATCTTATCTGTAAACATAAGTTGTTGTAGGTGGAAACACTGCAGCTTTAGTCTATGTTCTAGGAATTACTTTCTTCATCTGTGTCTCTTTTATAGAGGGTTTTTAACTGAATAATGCTACTGGTGCTTAGTAGGGCTGGACAGAACTAGAAGATGCAACTTTTCTAGTTGCTCCCCAGAAAAAAATACTAAAAGAAGGTATGCTGTGGGTTCTCTGACTAACTTGTAAAGTCAAAGGACTGATTGAGACCTCTTCAATTACATTTCTAAACAATAAGGTAGAATTATTTAGACTGCTGCCAGATTTATTGCTTCTTTGTTTCTATTTCAAAAAAGGCTATTGGAAACAGTGTATTTAAACTTACTGCTTGTTTTAGGCTACTGATTTTTTTGATTATTTTTTTTTTCCTTTGGCTTGTATAGCACTATTGTGAGGATATACTATTATGTAAGCACATGCATTTCTTTAACATGTCAGATATATTTCCAAACAGACTTTGTGTACAAAAAAGGAAATGAGAAATTTCTTAGTGACTAGCCACAGTTGGTGTTACTGTTAGTGGTAAATTCTTAATTTTGTTTGTCAAATAAAGACACCCTACCAGCCATGAATTTTAAAAACAGTTTATATAAAAACAAAGAGATAACATCTGATGATTGTTATGACTCATTTAAGGAAGTGATAAAGCCCAAGAGTAGTAGAGATCCTTTCCTTTTTCAGCTTTATTATTTTTTTTTTAATTAGCATTGCTTCATTTGCATGCCATTGAGAAATATCAAAAAGGAAATTAAGAAGGCAGATACTCTTGTAATTAATATTTGGGTGAATTGCAGATAGTGAGATAATGATAGAATAGAGAGACATGTTTCAGCTTATTAATCAAGTTTACAAAACCAGTTATTATGCAGTTTTAGTTTTAGATTGTAAATACAAGCAATTTCATTAAAGCTATACTAACTGATTTTTGTGGAAATTCATGCATGTTAAAAACTGCTGATATATGTCAATCAAAAAAGGGAGAACAACCATTTTTATTTTTTTTCACATCAGTGTTGCCATCCATCACCTGCCTTAACTGCTGTTGTTGTACAAAATGCTTGCAATTGCTTTAGATTTTTTTAGAAACATAACCAGAGGTCTTTTTCAGCATATTGTGTAATGTACTATGCTAGATCAACTTTGATTGCTTTTACTGAAATACGTACCTGTACATGATTCTGTGCGTTGTAAGGATAAATATTCCTCGGCCTTGTTTTATATGCAGATGCTCTAGATAGAGCTTCAGCTGAGGAAGATGAGTTTATTGAGAAGTTGAGAGTGTTTTTCCTTAAAGTCAATGAAAGGAACAAAGTAAAATTATAGACTCTAGCCTCTAGAACGGGGCACCCCCCAAAAAAAGTTACCAATCTGATTACCAAGAAAGAGAACAAATTAAATAGGGGTAGGATGCTGGCTCGGTGTTTTTTTTTTTTTTTAATGGAACAGCTGTTCAACAAACGATTTTGTTTGACATGATAAAAACCTTTATTTGTCAAACAGAACATTTTGTTTGACATGATTAAAGGTACATAAATTGCTCTTTATAGACACAATTTCCAGTTGTTTGTAACATTTGTATATTGCAATTGTGCTTGGTAGGTAAGCCAGTTTGCTTATAGTTCAGGAAGAAGATGGCCATATTCTATTGAGTGAAGACAAGTAGTACTAGTCTGAGGCTTTAATTCTCAAGCACAAGTGAGTTGCATTTGCTATGAAAACATAAATGGAGGGAAAAACATAAAAAGGGGATGGAGGAAATGTGTTACACTCAAGGTCGAAGAATATACCTTCTGTTTGTATTCTGTGCTTTGCATTGACAGAACCTTTTGAAAAGCCAGGCAAACAAGAAAGTTCAATGTCTTTTCTTGCTGGTAGTGGGGCCGACTTACTGTACCCCATTTGGTGTATGGGATTTTAGCTAATCCTAATACAGCAAATAACTTGGAATACGCTGCTTTGTTAAATAAGATAATGAATTTCTCTCTGTCACATTCAGTGGTTTGTTGTATGACTGGATATTTACGGTAGCTCAGGCTGTGGGTGTGTGATGAATATATACTTCCGGATCCTGGAGGCAATGTAGAAGATGAGCATTTGCATGTTGAAACAGTAGTTCTCAAACCAGGTCTCCTTTCCCAGGCCATCTTCCATATGCACTTGCTAGTCCACATATACCAACTCTATAGCTGTGTTGTCTTTGGGGGAGGGATGCAGGAAAACTTTGAAAACTATGCTGGGGGTTAATGCATTCACAAATAATTAACTTCAGCTTTTTGACAAAAGGCATTCTTTGTCTTTGGCTATTCTTGGAAGAAATGTGTAGGGCTTGATGACCACTGTTTAGATAAGGAATTTTCAGACAGCTAAGGCTGTAGCCTTTGCTGCAGATTACTCTGAGTTGAAATTACCACTGGGGCGTAGTTTGAGTAAAGTCACAAATGTCCACTTCTAGGTGCTGGTAGGTCCGTAGCCAGAAGGTGAACTTGGTGGCAGGGAAGGCACCAGGGAATCAGGAAAATGTGTATCTGTTTTCAGAAATAGCTTCTAGAGAATGGTGGCAGTATCTCCAAAGAGAGGTTTAAGTTTACTTTAGAGGCTGCAGAGGTAGCAGGAGCTGGTGAGAGACACGGACAGTGGCAGTACAGTGTCAGGTGCTGTGAAAGCTGTTGAGAGCCCAAGGGGATTGCAGCGGAGGAGCTGAGTACTTGCAGAAGTGACAGAAAGGGTATGTATGCATGCTTGTTTCTGGAAGCAAAATTAAAGTGTACAACGTGCTTGAATTTCTACTACTGAAGAGTAAAGAATACATAACTCCACGATGGCATATTGGCTTATGTGTTGTGGCTTGCATTACTGCAATTTTTGTCAAGTTCAGAGGATCAGTTTTAAGTAAGACTTTAAATAGTTTTGTGTATTATGACCACTTCATGTTATGGAGAACCTGTTTCTTGCTTCAGTTGTCTGTAACAGTTCGTTAGGATACATGGCCGGAATAAAGACAAATACGAGACATTCAAACACACAAAATGTCTTTTATTACAGTGAGCACGATAATAATGATAAACTTAACAAAGAGAGTAAAAAACTAAAAGAATACAAAATAACTATTGGTTGACATTAAAACAAATACTATGAACAGCCTTTAATACAGTATTAACTACTAAAAAGAGAGTTAAAAGGGATACCAAAAAGGTATCTTAACACAATATTACAGATAACTATTAACATGATATTGGTTAGTAAAAGGGGAATTAAAGGAGCACTAAAAGGATATTAAAACATTTGCTTTCTTGGTGTCATAGGTTATGCTTCCTATCAATAAACTGTGCTTACCTACACAGACA
Organism: Oxyruncus cristatus; assembly: GCA_013399855.1. Taxonomy (NCBI): domain Eukaryota; kingdom Metazoa; phylum Chordata; class Aves; order Passeriformes; family Cotingidae; genus Oxyruncus; species Oxyruncus cristatus. Next base: position 1,804,270 of record VXAY01001328.1, read on the forward strand.
GGCCAGGGCTGTCAGGATGTGCAGCAGTTGGTCGGCACCCATGCTTAGCGGGCATCCCCACGGAGCAGCACAGTCTCGATGGAAGGATGAGTATCGCTCAACTCAGCAGTGCTGACACCCCGTTTTATCAGTCCCACGTTACACTGCGTAGGGCCACATGCAATATAAGGTGATGCCTGAGTGGCAGCCAAACACGGCCTAATCATTACCTAATAGCAGCAGTCTGCAAGTGCCCTACTGTGGGGCAAGGGGGGAGCGACCCCTACCTACATAATCTTCCTCTCACCATCATCTTTCTCACCCCTATGTATGACCTCTACCATTGTGTTTCAAGGGTACATGTATCCATCTTGCAGTATGTAGCAAAACCAAGGAAGAACTCGGCTCTGATAATTGGGGACATCAAGCTGACTTGCTAAAAAGCACAATAGACCTTACAGTTAACTTGTGTCATGAAGTTACATTGTACAATACTCTAGCTGGTTTCACATCCGAATATGATTTCTTTCTCACACCTTTATGCTCTGTTGATCATCTAATTCAAAAGTACCCCCCTTACATTGTCTCATGGTATAAAACAGGCTCTTGGGTGAAGACAAAAAAAAAATTCTCTTCCCCCATCTTGAGGGTTGCTAAGAAAACCACCCCGATGCCATGAATGAATACAATATGCTGTACAATTTAATGAGGACTGAACAACGTCTCTTTATTGGTGAACATTGTGTGCATTTATCTTTAAGATGTACTAAATTTAAATGGAAGAAGTTATATTGTTACAGAAAAGAATGGATGTGACCTTAATTTGCAGAACTTGTCGCCTGTAGAGCTCTATCTCAAAATACTTTTGTCTTGTACAAGTCTAATACTTCACTAACAGATCTCAATAAACATTTTAAGTCTAGTAGTATTCCTGAAGTGAAGTATGAGATAGAAAAGAGGAGAATAATCTGGGAACTGCTTTCAACCTCCTCTTGCTTATATAGGAATCATTAAAGTAAGGTAATGATCAAGAAAGTGGTTTATTGTGAGGAGTGATACGGGGCAAAGGAAAGTTGGTGGTGTCCTTCTATAGGCTCTGTGGTCAAGGTAATTCTCAAGCATTCCATGGAAAATTCATGTGTAACAGCAAGCAACAGAGGCGAGTTTTAGGCATCTTGACAAGGCTGTAGTTCCCCCTTTCCCCTTTTATTTTGGTTTACTATTTGGTATCCAATGCTTTTCTTTGTTAGAAAGAGGTGCGCCTGACTTCTGTCCTTATCTGTTTATAATCGGTCTAAAGGTTGGATTCTATAATCTTGGAGGTCTTTTCCAACTGAAATGGTTTTGTGTTGACAGATGGCCTTAAAGTACCAGGAACTGCAGAACCTGTATGAATAATCCTGTTTCCCCTTTGAGGTACATCTGATCATGCTTTGAGGCAGTCATAAGCAGTTATCTCCTAATTTTGCATAATCAGAAGGGACAAAAGCTCCAAATAAGTTACATGCTTTATATTCTATCTGATAATAAGGTCAATAATCCTGTATCAGTCCAAGTCATAGAAAGTCCAAACTCAGAAACTGTTTGTTACAAGTGAAGCAGCAAGACTAAATGAGCCCATGGAAAAGAAGGAAAGCTCTTGGTGCAGTTGTTCATGGAATTCTTTTTAGATGAGAAATCTGGTTGTTGTTAAGTGTCCTCTACTAATTCTGTAAGCTGATGTGTTTAATGTGTTTAACTTCCTTGTAGCAAGTAGTTTGACGGAAGTCTTACTAATGGGAACAATGATTTATATCAAAATTGTGCAGAGGTTAGATGGAATGAAACAACCAGAATTACTTGCTTTAAGCTGAATAATTAGATGTGGTCCTGTCATGGTGTTCTAAGACTGCACTTGAGAACAATCAAGATTTCTTTTCATCGTAAGAAGTGCTAGAGTATACAGCTACAGCACAACAGAGAATTTGAGGATTTAGCCATTTTTCTTCCCTTGCAGCTGAGAGCTATGTGAGTTTTCTGTTTTTAAATATGTACTGGTGACTGTTTTTTTGTGTTTGTTAGTGTAATAGAGAACACCTGTAATCCAAGGCCTGCTCGTGATGTGTTAGTAAAGAAGTGGTCCCTGATTGTCAAGGCAGCGTCGTGTGGGCGAGTTACGTTCATGGCTTCTTAGTGTTCTCCTGTTGTAAATGGCTCCTTCAGTGGCTTCTTATAAGAGTTAGAATTTTCCTCTGCAGTTCTATAAATTTCGAATAAAAGCAATTAAGCAGAGGGATTTTTTTTTTCTGTGTGTGTGTTGTGACTTTATTGCTGTTTGTTCATAAAATCTTGGTGAAGAGGATAGTGCTTGAAAAATTGTATTTGAGCTGATGCTTGATTAACAGAAAGTGTTGAGGATGTTCCACTTCAGAAGTGTAAGCACTGATATGTCTCCATTAAAATCATAGAAAACATAGAATCATTTAGGTTGGAAAAGACCATTGAGATCTTCAAGTCTAACAAACTAATGTTTGTGCATTTATTAATATGCATTGACAGTTCTTTTGATAACATTAGTAAAAAAGACTTTAATCAAGTTAGTTGGCAACACCTGGAAAATACATGAATGGCTATTTAAAAGAATATGGAGGTTTTTCGGAAAGCTTTGTTATGGAATGTAATACGGCTTTAAAATGTCAATAAGTACATAGAGCTATTAAAGTAACAAAATTACTATTTAAAGAAAAAGGGTGAATTTCAGTATACTCTTAGTAAACTGTCTCTTCCATCACCCTCTTCTTCCATCCTTCTTGTAAAGTGTTAGGCTATGAATGTTCCTAATTAATGACATCTCTTAAAACGGCATGCTTATCTCTGTCTCCTAATGCTGCTTAGTTCTTCTAGAGATTTTAGAAATGTGGGGTTGTCTTGCATTTTCAAATTAAGATCTAGAAAAGAAGTGAAGCCTGCTGACAAAGTCTGAATTTTGGTATAGTTGCTCTGTTGTGTAGTGGGTTCAGGGTGATACTGCTTAAGAGAGAACACATTTATGAATATGTGTAAGTTGCTAATGCCATATATACCAAACATCCAGTTGCATTATGGAATGAGTCACAAGTAGAAACAAGCTTCAAATACATAGAATAAACTTCTCTTCAGACTATTTGCTTTGTTTCATTTCCTAAAAATTAAGTGTAAATAAGCATTGCAGCCTTTTAAACTGCTTTTTGTTTAACGTACTTCTCTTGCTATTTGAGTATTCAGCTTGATAATTTTCTTCAATAGGAAAGACTGGAAGAGCTGTAACAATAGAGAGCGATGGATGTTGTCTGTGCTACTGTACAATAGCTTCCTTTTTGAGGTTATGAGAACACCATGATTTTTTTCCCAATTACATAGTCTGTATGACAACATTTCAAATGTTTAAATGTTATGACCTCTGTTGTCTGAAAAAAGTTGTCTTCTGTTGTATATCTTAATCACTTGTCCATGAGTGAAAATTTGGGGTTAATGGCAGGATCAGTGCATGCAAGAGGTTTTTGAAGTGGACTGCTTTCAGATTCCCCCTAGTGTCCTGGTATGGATGTTGTAATTTTAAGCTGAGTTATAGTTCAGTTTTCCTTTAATGGGGGATCTTCCTTTTGGCACAGTTGTTCTGTCCCACTGAGAAAAGGGCATCTTACCCTTTCTTTGAGTTCCTGCAATATGCAGGGACCTCAGACAACATAAATAGCTTTTAGTAGACAGTTGACCTGGTTATAAATATTTCAAATTAGTCATTTATTCGTCCCATTCTGCTTGAATGATTTTGCTTTATATACTTTTTTTTTTAAAGTAATGCTTCTGCTAATGTTGATTTTGATAATCAACATTGGTTCAAATTGAAAAGACAGATCCTTTTGGAAACGTCAGTTTTTGAGGAATTCTGTAAAAGGCTGTTAAATCAGATATGAAATTATTGCTTCTATTTAAATGAATTAAATCTCAGACAGAAGCTCTGAAGTTGGTGCTAAGATAAGCAAAAGCTACGATGTCGTGCTGCCCCAAATATCAAAGTGTATTCAAATGTTATAAAAAGGTACCACTTTCTGCCAAAGTTGAATGCCTTATTGTTGTTCAGAGACAGTCTCGTTTGATTAAGGTTAGAGCACAGTAGAAGCCAGTTTGATTCTGTTTGTTTTGTACATGGGAAAGTTTTACAACATGCTGTTGGTGACAGTTTTCCAACCTAGTTTACAGGCAGTGGATTTTCTTCTGTAGAGTCAGTTCCGTGAAGAAATGTAAGAATAAAACCAAATAATTTGGTGGATAGGTTGATTTCTTTGTATATGTCCAGATTTAGGTGAAGGAAGACTGGAAAAAGAGATGGATATACTTATAATATGCATATGATCTAGGCAAATGAGAAACTTTATCATTAGAAACATGGGTAGTTGCCTAGAGGACAAGTATATTCAAATTTTTCCTATTTAAATATTTCTTAACATGTTGTTTTTGGCAGTAGGTGAGAAAGTTTCAATATTGCTGCTCTTAGTTGTTATTTCCTCATATCTCTTGTGTTTATTTTTTCAAGCTCTCTTCTGTATCAATTTGAAGTAGAACACAGTCTTTTGGAATCATGGAATGATGAAAGCTTGGTTTGATTGCTAAAAACCTTCAAGTAGAGATGTTCTTCACCCCCAGAAAAACCCAGTTGAACATTTAAAGTTGTATTAATGCATATGTAATTAAGATACCTGATTGCAGAAATGTACTTGATATGATAAAACATCCCCAGGGCTGTAAGCTGTGTTGTTCTTGTTTTATATGTCACAGTAAAAGCAGTTATTGTATTCTGTGTAGATGGCTTCTCTACAGATTTGATAGTATCAGAAAGAAATACTCTCAAGACTTAGTTTCTAAATAGTTAGAAACATGATTCAGTTTTTTTTCCTTGTTTTTTCTTTATCTGGTATTTGAAGAAAATTCATTTGGTTGCCAGATACAGTTGCTGTTATCTAGATAAATTCTTGCATTTTTTTCAGCATTTAAAAATTCCCTGCTAGCTGTAAAATCCTGGATTACAAATGGCAAGATAAAGTTCTGGTAGCTATTTGGGTGCAGCATATTTGAGTTGTATTGCTGGAAGGTCGCTTGCTTAGGTGTCCAGCCTGGATGATATATTTTATGTATTTGTCTTAATTTTGGTTTACTGTGTATTTGACTTGGTATTTTATTTTTCTATCTGTTAATAGGATCAATTGTGTTTGTAAGGACATCTTAAAGGTGTTGAATCTTTCTTCTAGTTCAGGCAGAGAATGCAGGTGGGGACTTTGTGTCTAGGGCCATGACTTTTATTTATGGATGCCAGCCTTAAAGTTCCTAGGGCTAGTCAGAATTGCTGTGTTTGCTTCTCGTGGAGCATGGCTGGTGTAAGTTTACTCTGCAAGTTTAAATTTGCCTTACAAGAAAATCATGGCAGTAAAATTTTTTTGGGTAGACTTTATGCAAGGCTGCATAATTATCTCTTTCAGAAGTCACTGTGAGAGCCAAAAGACTAAATTCTTTGTTATGCATGCTCCAATATCACTTAAAATCAGTCTTTCCTTTAACTTGTATTTGGGCTGCTAGATGACAGTGTACAGATTAAGGTGCATGGAAATGTGGTCTTTGGCTTTATTAGGAAGACAGGTAACTTCTGTTGCTTATTTTAAAGTAATTAAAAGTGCATTTTCAGAGAGCACCCTTTTTAGTAGTTCTTGGCTGGATAAAAAGCCCATGCACATGATGTTAATGTTCTCTAAAGCAGAGAATTCTAAGTGTTAAACAAATCAAGAGCATCTAATTTGCCTTCCATGTGTTGGATGTGGTCAACTTTTCTTACTAAATAGCCCCTCAAGTCGTAAATTTACAGTAAGAGTCCTACAGCATTTTTTTTCTCTTTACAAGAAAAGCACATGGGTCTTTCTTAAAAGTAGTGTATTGTAGGTTGTTCTCTACATAGTTATTCACAAAATGAAAAAGTAATAAAATACAACAAATAACATCAGTAGTTGTCCTTGAGACAAAGGATGAAGTAGCTACGAATGAGGTAGGATTTCTTTTTTTTGGCTACTTTTTAGATCTCTATCTTGCTCTCCCCTTGCATTTTGTGAACTGAACTTTCCTGTAAAATTAGTACCATATACGATGGCATACATGAATCAGTTGTGTCAGAATCAACACCTTACTTTTAAATTGATTTCTCCCAGAACCTCCCAGTCAGACACAGTGAAGACATTACGCTTCTTAGGACATCAAAAAATCAGCTACTTGCTTTCTTTAAACAGAAACAAAAGGGGCTCAGCTGCATAGCTTTACATGATGTTAGGCTGGGCAAATAAGGAACAAGGTGGATCCCCTTTTAAATGTCCCTTCAGTGGCCCTTCTGAAGGACCTTAGCTTGGCTCCTAGAAGTTTCAAGTTCTGGCAGTTTTTTGTCTGTCTTCCCTTATAAAGGTTAGACTTTTCAGGCAATTAACATACTCTGTTGTACTTGAGAATTGCAAGAGGAAAGTGGAAGAAATTTTGGCAAGAAAGCACATATCTTAAGATATGGCTTCATGCCAAGGGTGAGCCGGACTAACTAGATCCTGATCTCCACAGGGGAGGTGTCATTCTCACTTTGTCCTGTCTCCTTTCCCATAAGCTGATTAAACTTGTGAAGCTGGCAAAAAACCCAAACAAAAATGTCAAAAAACACCCAACAAACTGAAACAGAACTTGGCAGTTTTAGCTTTCTGAAATAAATATTAACTAAGATACATGTTTACTCTATAATCAGAATTACAGAATCATAAAATGGTTTGAGTTGGAAGGCACCATCATCTAGTTCAAGACCCGCCTGGCATGGACAGGAACACCTTCAACTAAACCAGGTTGCTCAGAGTTCCATCCAACCTGGCCTTGAACACCTCAGGAATGGGGCACCCACGACATCCCTGGGCAACCTGTTCCAGTGCCTCACCACCCTCACAGTAAAGAATTTTTCTGAATATTTAACCTCAACCTACTCTCAGTTTGAAGCCATTGCCCTTGTCCTGTCAGTAGATGCTCTCATAAATAGTCTCTTTCCATCTTTGTTGCAGGCTCCCTTCAGGTACTAGAAAGCCACAGTTAGGTCACCTCAAAGCCTTCTCTTTTCCAGGCTGAACAATCCTGATTTTCTCAGTGTTTCCTTGTAGGAGAGTTGCTCCATCCCTTCAGTGATCTTGGTGGCCCTCCTTTGGACTTGCTTCAACAGGTCAACGTCCTTTCTGTGCTAGGGACCCCAGAGGCAGATGCAGCATTGCAGGTGGGGTCTCACAAGAGCAGAGCAGAGGGACAGAACCACTTCCCTAAAAGGACCAACTTGCATCGGCTGGGAATCGAACCCAGGCCTCCCACGTGGCAGGCGAGAATTCTACCACTGAACCACCAATGCTAGTGATTTTTTTTTTGGATTATTATTATTTTTTCAACTCATTTTACACCTTGTCTTTATTAAAAAAAATTTGGAGGAACCGAAAACTTTTATGCCACAAAAACCAAGGCACCAGCAGTTTCTCAGATCTTCCCATCTGTTCTTCTACTGAAGAACTTCACTGTCAAAATTACAGGTTGCTTGGGTAGCTTCCCCTTGCTCAGGACTTTGTGTGTGTAGCATCAATGGCTGTGACCAGTCCAGCCTTGTTTCAGTTACAAGTGTCTGTACTCTCTCCAAATTGAAAGTAGCACAGAACATTTGGTTTCTTTTCAAGTGATAGTGTGTCCTGCTTACTTTTCTGAAGTAAAAAGGGTAGTATTTGTCAAAGTTCAAGATTTGCTAATACACTGGTGACTACTTGACATGCAGCATGTAACAATGGTAATAGGCTGACTGGTATGCCCGATAAAAGTAGAATTCAGATATTGTGAAGTTACTCAGCATAACTTGGGAGATGTAATTTGTGGATTTTTTTTTTCCAATTTATTAAAATAATCTGCAGATTACAGCACCTGAATATCCTGTATGTTACAGCACTTAGAAAGTTAAAAATTTATGATGAAATTCTGCCCTACTTCAGATTGCAGTGGTCATTAGCAGACCTGGAGCTTTACTTCCATTCTGCTTGCCTTCTTTTTAAAAAGAAATGTCGTGGGCCAGAGGAGTGCTGATTCCTCCTGCTGTATCAGTTGCCTGCTACTAATGTTGGAAACATTGCCTTACTTTCCCATTATAGCTTGCTGAGTTTTGATCTGTAGGTAGTCATTTTTGTTCACTCTAAGAGTAAACATGTTAGTAAGTTCTTTCACAGATACTTGAGTTGACTGGGATGCAGTTATATGAATGGAGAATTTGAGATACAGGAAAAGCTCAAGGGGAAAAATTAAGGCTTGAATTCATGTGAATTGGGGAGATTCATGGTCTTTCACTTTTCTGTGGAGAGAAAGACACGTATGTAAATATTCAAAAATTGCAGCATTCATTGGAAGAATAAATTTTTTATTTATTAGCTGCTGGTGGTTGGTGGTCTTGTCAGGGAACTTCTTTGTGAGTGTAGCTTGGTTTGATTGCATTTGAAGAATCTGCCCTAACTGAAGAATTGGATGATTTGACTTTTTAATTCTTTTTTTTTCTCTTTTCTATTCTCCTCAGTTTCTGCTGTCAGGGAAAAGCTTTCTTGTGCCTGTACTTCAAATAATGTCAATACAAACAGGATAAAATTATCTGCCCCTTATTACGCTGTTTCATATCTGGACTCATCAGCTGTTCGCTTCTATGCCATCTATTCTAGGAAATTAATCTAGAGGATGAATGTTTAGTATTTGGACAATAACCTGTTGGAGCAAGTCCAAAGGAGGGCCACAAAATTGATCAGAAGGATGGAGCAACTCTCCTATGAGGAAAGGCTGAGAGAATTGGATAGTTCAGCCTGGAAAAGAGAAGGCTTCGAGGTGACTTAACTGCGACCTTCCATTACCTGAAAGGAGCCTACAACAGCGATGGAGAGAGGTTATTTACAAGGGCATGTGACAGGACAAGGGGAATGGCTTCAAAAGGTCCTCCTTCCACCCAAGCCATTTGTATGATTCAGCGTATTTGTACAAGTGACCGTAAAGCATTTAAACATATGGCAAGTGATGAGGAATATGTTGTAAAGTGAGCAGGTTTGAAGTTTGAAAATCATCCTCATCCTTCTGTTTGTGTATCCATACCACATGCCTCCCTCCCCCCCCCCCCCAAAAAAAAGAATACCAAAGAGTAAAAACCCAACCCCCTCAAACTCCTCAAAATCAAATCACCAAACCGCCCCCCAACCCCTGGCCTAGGTCACTGCCTTTTGTGTGCTGACCTCATGTTCATACATTTTGGAGTGAAATCTTGGGGGGGGTTCTGTTTGAAGATAGTCAGTTTCATCCTTGTTTTTCTTCTGAGGGATATTTTTGAGTCCAGGAATGAGTACTCAAGAGCTTTACACACATCTCTTGTTGTTCTGCTTTGTCAGTGTATGCAGATGAGGGCTGTGGGGTGATTAATGAAGAGTACATAGTACAGTAGAAAGCGTAATAATCTCTCTGCTAATGAGGATTTGGATTATAAATTTCAGTGGTATCCTCCCTAGAAAGTAAGTTCTCAGCTGTCCAAACGATATGTAATTCTGTAATTCCGGGAGGGCTTAAACTAGTGATCTGCCTCATGCTTGCTCTCAGCGTCCCGGTGGCTTCTGTCAGCTCTCCTGCAACGTGCTGCAAAACCCAGGAGTCCGCTACTGGGACAATACACCAGAGAATATCTTCAGAGAATACATCTTTTTTTCTTACTTTTTTTTTTTTTTTTTTGAAACACCCAGTTCCGTGTGTACGTGCTGATACAAACTGAGGCAAGCTGAAGCATGCTATGCAGATGTATGCCTTGGGAATTAGCTGTTATGTAGAAATTTTTTTCTGAAAAATGCTTGAAAGCAGTCGGACTTATGGATTTCATGGCTAGTTTTAATTCATTAAATGATGAGCCACTGCCTGCAAAGGTCTCTGTGGTCCCTTGCTTAAGTAATAACATCTCCTTGGAGGTATACTTTAATTCCTGTGTGATGAGAGACGCCTAGGAAGCTGTTCTTAGTATGAGTTAGTAGGTTCCCATTTAATAAGAAGCTGAACAAAACCATCCATAGTGGTATTTGACATACTAACAGTAGACTATGTCATACAACTTACCCCTGCATCATCTTAATCCCCTGGCACCTTGCTTCCCTCCTGACTTCCCCATGACCTGGGCCAGACTTGCCCTCTCCAAAATAAAGCCTCATTCAGAAGTATTGTCTTGCTGTCTCATAAGTATTTCTTGGTTTTTATATTCTTTTCTAAAGAGAGGTGCTTTGAGTTTGTTAAATGCTGCCCTTTCAGATGCATGAAGAAAGGTAGCAGTGAACCGCAGTTGTTTTCTTGGGGCTGTAATGTTGGAAAAGATGGTCATAGTATCGTAGAATATCTCGAGTTGGAAGGGAAACACTGAGGTCATCAAGTCCAACTCCGTGCTCTAATTTGTTCATATAAAGAAGGATTGAGTTTGGATTATGGGTGCAATTTGTAATACCCCAATCCTCACCCCCCAAAAGGATTTTAAAGTATCAATAGAAACCTCATACTAGGTCTACCAGTTTACAGGGCTACATGTATGGGTTTGTCAGTATGGCCTCTTTGCAAGCAAAGAAGCACTTAGTCTGCTTGTGCTCATATCTGACTCTGTCCGATAGCAACTGGGCTAGAGCTCATGTGGTAAATCCTGCTGAGAGCTCAGTCCTGCTTACTGCAGCTGCTTTAAAGGTCCTGCCATTTCAGAATGGCAGATTAACTCCGCCTGCTAGACACTCTGCAGACCCTGCAGTAAGGCAGTTCACTGCCACTTCATGATGGACTGGGATCATAGTTCTATATCGCTTGTGAAAAGATAAAAAGACCTAGGAGTTCAGAAAAAATACTTCTTTTTTTGTCCAGATAAGAGATACATACTCTTTTGGACCCAACTTTCAAAAATGTGCTTTTATAGACTAAGATCAAATAAGTGTAGCTTGAAGGGTATAAACGTGAAAATTAAGAAGGATAGATTGATAGAGAAAGTGTATGTTTCCTGATAGCTCCTTATGTTTCTTTTTATTTAAAAAAAATGTTCTCATACACTTCATAGAGATTCTTTTGAAGCATAAAGCATATGGTTAAAATATCACTGCAGCACAAGTAGTTCTGCTGAGTTCTCAGAGTGTTGTCACTGAACGTGTTCAAGGATGTGATAATTTTGAATATATCTGCCTACAGTTTGTTTTAGAATACTTTTGTAGTTAAACATGTTAAGACAGTTGCAGTTTGAAGTTGCTGTGTTGTTCTCCATTTAATGCAAAGCTTTTTCCTGATATTTGTTCTTGTAGGACTTAAAAGACAAAACCTTCCATTTGTTTGGAAAAAAAATGCATTTATATTTTGGAGTGTTGGATTTTCCAGCTTGGCTCTTCATGAACATGTTCTTTGCTTTCTACTTTTTAAAAAACAAATAAAGCTTCTGAGAGTTTTTTTTCTTGTTTGTTTGTTCCAAGATTGAATGACTGTTAACTAGGAATTGGTTGACTACAGACTCGAAAGAGATTTCAATAAGCTGCTTCAGAGAAGTGGGGTTTTTTTGTATGTTTTCAAACCAAGCAAGTATTCTTTCCCAAACTTATAAAAATAATTAAAAAAAAAAATCAAAGCTGTGACTCCACCCCACTTATCCTATCCCAAAGGAATAGACAGCCTCTTTCACCTTCATACACCCACCCCCAACCTAAACAAACCATCTTTTTGTACTTGTAACAACTGAATTACTTCTAGCATTGGAATATGGGAGAGTCAGGACATCAGGACACAATTCAGCAGAGCTGTTTCGGTATTCACCTGTGCCGGTGAAGAACTGTATGTATCTGTGCTCTGCATTAGGAAAAGAACAGGTTTGGTTTAGGATGCGCAATTGAGAAGAGAGCACTAAGAGTTCTGATGTTTTTGTTTGACTTTGTGCTTCCTGTGTGAATCATTTAGTTCATGGTCATTTATATGTGGCAGCAGAGAGACGTTCAATAGCTTGGAAATGAAAAGATGCGTACATATTTTAGAGTGAACATATATTTACAGAGAGGAAACAAACTACTTTTAAACTCTTGTCAGCACTATCTGAGAGTACTTTTTTTAGTCTATGAATTATTGAACTACTAGTGTAGTCCAGAATTTTCTGGACTGAGAAAGACAGTGAGAGGAACTGAATGTGGCCTTCTATTTCTCTGCAGCTAGGTGTTAAATTCAGTCTTCACAGTTACACAATTTGGCTGGTGGTATTTGCACCAAGTTTATGAACAGTATGTTACTTGTTTTATTTTGTCCAAGTTGTTTGTTTGTTGGGATGGCACCAGTCCAGCTTCATTACTAGAGTTCTCATCATACAAGAAGTAGGAATGAAAGAAGAAAAAAGAACAAGGAAGGCAGTGGCATGTCATGAAGGTTAAGTTATAGTTAACACCTTAAAGAGACGGTTTTCCCATGCAGTTTATGATGGGACAAGGAGATTAAGGTATGCGAGTGATGAAGAGGGAAAGAGTGAAATGAAGCTCTGAATCTGATCTGCTGAAGCAAAGGTTGCATTTTTCTAAGGTTGGCTTAAGTGAAGAAAAACTACTGCTACTCAAATCATACCTGGAACAGAGAGCCATCTTACTCAGGGGAGAGACTTGAGGTTAATTGCAACTAGCAGCAAGGCTTTTTTACCTCTTCAACAGGAAAAGAAAAAGAAGTTTTCTTTTTAGGAAGCCCTGGTTTTTTTTGTCAAAAAAAAATATATGGCTTGTGTAAAAAAAAAAAAAAAAAAAACAAAAAAAAACCAAAAAAAAACCCACACCTGCTTTAGAATGGCTGTTCAGTGAAAGGTTGATAATGCAGCAATAAACACACTTAGCAGATGTTTGACTTCTGGGTTGTTCTGTTCTGGGACCTGAGGTACAAATGTGTTTTCATTTTGTAGTGCTAATGAAGTCTTGAATCAGAGCAAAAATATTACCTTGGAGCTGTTCTTAGCAGCTGCTGATGCAGAGAATGTTCAGTCTGGAACTCTGTTTCAGTTCCTTTTTTGGTATTCTCTGAGCTGGAATTGGAAGGCATGCTGTCTTGCCCATTCTGCTGCTGTGCGACCCTGCGGTAGCTGTAATCGGTGACCAGGGAGATGAGAGACTGGAGCAGGAGCGATTGGCTGGGGAGCAATTTCCCGGAGTACATCTGTGTCAAGCAGAGCGAGCTAAAGCAGTCATGTATGCGCAGGCTCTGATCTCTTGGGAGGTTCATTACAGGGTCTCGTACAAGGGCATTCTCCGCTTCTGCACATCAGCATGGAAGAAGCTCGTCAAGGGAAGAAAATGCAACCTGTATGTAAATAGCAGCTGTATAATTTAATAATGGCTCAAACGTGCTTTGGTGCAAGTGATATGTAACAGCTGTGTCTCAGAATGGTGTGCTACCTTAGACTCACCAGTTGTTGTAGAAGAAATTTTTGAAAGATCTGGTGATAGAAATAATACTTTAAATAGAGATTTCTGTATTAGGGAAGATATTTGCTGTGTTGTTGGAATTGCTTAATCATAGTGACCAGCTTAATTCAGAAAGAAAATATACTTTTACAATTGTGAGAGCATACTACCAGCTTTTGAGAGTGGTTGAGTGTTTTGTGTTGGGTTATTTTTTTTTTTTTTCTTTTGCATTATTTTGAGTCAGCCTTTCTTAATTTGAAGGTTATCAGCTGTGGCTTTGAGTGATTCTGTGCAAGTATAGCAGGGATGTTTCTGGTAGTGAATCTTGAAATAATCTACTGATTTTTCTTTTTTGAGCAAAAAAATTAAAAAGAGAACTTAATGAGCTGTGTAACTGAGGTAAAATGATCATGGAGATATCATTTTCTTCAGACCTTAGTGGCACAGACAAAAAACTCTATTTGTGGGGATTTGTATAATGAAGCAGTGAATTCTAGTATTAGTATTACAAGCTATTGCTTAGCACTTGTATGGGTTGTTGTTACCACTGCCATGTAACTGCAATGCAGTGTTGTAACAGGGTTTATTACTTTAAGAGTTTCCTGGAAACTAAAACTTACAGAATGGAATTTTCCTAAGCTGTAAAGCTTTACAGATTCCTGAATTATTTTATATAAATGTTATAAAATGACAAGTAAATTTTCTATTTCCTTGTGTGAGCATAAGAAGTAAGAGTTTGATTTAGACATGTTAAAATGCATCACATTGCAGTGGCCTTTCGTTTGTAAATGTCTCTGTAGAAGAGTGATGAATTTTTGATTTTCATTGTGGCGATACTTTCAGCTCTGGACACAGCACTCTTATCAAGCATGCATATGCCTAGAAGACTAGGTAAAGATACAAGGTGGCTCGTTATAAGGATTCTGGTTCTTCTGCTTTTTTAACTGTAATTTCAGAAATTTAAGTGAATGGAGATACGGATTTTTTTTTGAATGAAATTTAGTCCTGTGAGGCAGTGATAAAAAACAACTTCGTAAAATAGCTACTATAATATTAGATATGCAATTTGATATCTTGTGTGACATTATTTGCTAAGATTATGCATGGTGGTAAATTTTCTGGCTTGGAGAACATTCAGGTTGAATTCAAATGGGCTTTTAATTTTAATCAAATATTCACTTGTGTTTTAGTCATACTTTGCTAGGAAATAAGCCATCCTTTTTTCTTGTGTTTGTTTTAACCCAGGTTGTTTTATGAATTGCTGTGGTGTGCCATAGTTGACAGCCATTCACAATTGTGACCTCTCTCTTGTCGGTGTTATGCTTCCTTTTCTTTCTGTCTTTTTCTCCCAATTTTGTATTCTGGCATGATTAACACAGACACTTTGTTTAATGTCCAAAGACGTGTTTGATTTGTCTGGGATGGGACATTGCTTCTCTTGCAGGTTGTGGTGCTCAATGTCATTGTGGCTGGAGTAACACCTGCTAGAAGTACTGAGATAAAACTACCTATAAACATTAGATTTCAGTGCTACAAGAAGCAAAACATTACCATGTTTAGAATTGTTTTTCCTGAAAGGGTTTGAGTTTTGTGGTGTTTTTAAAGTAGCACATGTACACATCTTTACTGCCATCCATGTAGAGTTTTGGAAAGTAAAAGTGAAATGCAACTGGTGGAGAGTCTGACTGAAGTATATTTTATGTCCACTGGACATACTCATCCAAACAAGGTTTGTATAGCTGCTGTGTTTTTTGTAAGTCTCCTAGAAGCAGATTGGTCAGATGTATTTAGTAGGGTAAGCTGAGCAGCTAATTAGAGGATTAGTAGGCTAGAAAAACTTGTCTAAGTATTTCTAACCTCTTTCGTTATGGCTGTGGTCTTGCTGAAATCTAAAAGTTAAACCTTCAGGCAAAGGTCAGAGTATTGCTCTGATTAGGAGGGATCTTCATTTATGTGTGAGGATTGTTGTATATAGTAGTAATTGTATAACCACAGATAAAATTCACAAGAAAAGTGTGTGTGTGTGTGTGGTGACGCTAAAGCCATTGAGCTGTACTAGAGTCTTTCCTGTAGTGCTTGAGCAATACATTGTGCTAAGATAGTAGTGAAAAAAAAATCTGGAAAGCAGTTGTTCCTGTGCAAATGAGACCATAGAACATACAGCTAAGGGGGAACCCATCAATATGGTATGCTTGCTATTTTAAACCTGGCTAGTGTTCTGTTTGTGAATTATTATTAATTGTGCTCTCATCTGTATATATTTAGATGGCAAGGCCAGCTAAAAATTGTACTATGACAAAATGAGACATGGCTCATTTATATTTGGTGCATTTTCCCTTGGCTGTTAGGTTGATGTGCTTGATTTAGAACTGGTAGTGTTTCATCACTCTGGCAACTTCTGTAGATACAGTATTGCTGTGTAGAGGCTGGGCCCAAAGAACTTACTTCAAATGCATCTATAGCTGCAACGAGCTGCAACTGCTCATGCAGTTGAACTAAAGACTATTTAATGGACTGGGCAATACCTTCACTTACTGTTATTTAGAAAGAACTTTAATTTTTCATACCCTGGCTGTCCTGAAAGAAGGCAGCAACCAGAGATGCCTGCGCTACTGCCCACCATGGGCTTGTCTTACTTCTGGTTTTAAAGCAGACTCAGTCTGAAAGAGAAGTAAAACAATATATTTAGAACTAACCGGGTGCTGCTGTTATTTGTTCCTGCAGGTAAACCATGTCAAAACCCCTTTCTGATTTCCTCGCTCCTAACTGAGGCTACTGGGTGCTGTGTATGAGTAGCAGTGGGAGAGCTATAGGGTAGACCTGATGATTGTCTGAGGTAGAATGATTGTCATTGAACTCTTCATACAGTAATCAAAGATGGCCTTATCAAATATAATATTTTTCTGGTTTCTTTTGTTATCACTTTCAGGGTTGCTGTCTCTGGTAGACTTACCTCCTAATTTTGTAGGACTGTTAACACTGGTCTTGTGTGTTCCCCCCATCATCTCCCCCCTTCCAGAACTATTAGTGCTTATTAACTTGCAGTTCTGGGAGGTTGAATGGATAGAGAGGAGTCTGTGTGTGCATTCTGTAAATTGGAAATGTATTTTATTTCCTGACTACATGGAGTGTTATGTGTGCTTAGAACAGAAATGGAGGCTTCTGAAACACACCACTTGGGAAATGTGTCTGTGAAAATGAATCATGAATTACCCCGCTGGTACTTAATTATTCTGAACAATATATTTCAATAGGTATGTAACAAAACAAATGAGTTAGTCTGTCTATCTATGAAAATTGTCAGTTTTAAAATAATTTTTATATATACATATGCATACCTGGATAGAGTTGCAAACTGAGGTTTTGGTTATCTTTGAGATATGTGGTCAAATAGAAGGTTTTAATTTTTTTTTTGAGCTAAACCTTTATTTTTGAAGTCTTCTGTTATTTAATTTTTTTGTTTGATTTGATCACTGGAGCCTTCCTTGATGGCTGCTTCTGAGTGCAAGTCCAGC
Organism: Oxyruncus cristatus; assembly: GCA_013399855.1. Classification (NCBI taxonomy): domain Eukaryota; kingdom Metazoa; phylum Chordata; class Aves; order Passeriformes; family Cotingidae; genus Oxyruncus; species Oxyruncus cristatus. The sequence continues at coordinate 1,821,260 of VXAY01001328.1, forward strand.
AAAGGAAGGCTGATAATAAAACAAAAATCCTACTTAGGCTATACTTCCTAGGTTTCTGTCAAGCCACTGTTTACACTCTTTCTGCTTACACTCATTGCTGTAGGCCTCTGCTGTTGTGTTGGATGGATGGTTTGATCCAGCTTAACTGCTCTCCTATGTACTGATGATGAAAGAAGAGCAGTGTATGCAGAGCAAAATGCACTGTGCGTAAGTTCTCATGTGCTGTTGATCTTAGCTGGTAAATCTACAGTAGCACGCTATAGAGGTTTGCCAGTGGGGTCCATAAGCATTGTGTGCTCCTGCTTTGTGAGGAACGGTTTTTTGGTGCTACATTCCAGCCTAAGAGCTAAATCCTGTCTGCCAGATCTGGTGTCTCTACAAAAGCGTAGATGTATCCACATGGGTTCTTGTTGGAAGGAGGGGGGAAATTACTTGCTTTCTCTTCAAGATGGGGAGGTTGGGTTATAGTTACAGTCATAAAACAGTATGTAGGTTCACTGTGATGGTGTGGGCATTTGTATTAGAATATTATTAAAATAAGAACTATTAAACTCTTGGCCAAGGACAGATGTATAAGGGAAAAAAAGTAGATGTGAATATACCCCTTCCCCTCCCTGCCCTGAGTTGGGCTTAGGTGTGTGGGGTGGTTTTTTTGTTTGTTTGGGTTTTTTTTTGGTTTTGTTTTTATTTTTAAATTTTTGTTTGGTTGTTGTTGTTGATGTTTTTCTTGGGGTTTTTTTTTTGTTTAGTTTTTTTTCCCTTCATTTGCACTTATCAATAAATGGTACAGTGAAGCTTCTTTGTAATATGGAAGTGGTAATGTAATTTTTTTCGGGGCGGGGGGTGAGTAGGGATGGTGGTTGTGCGGTTTTCCGTTTGTCTTTGCCCTCTCCCGTGCCCTACTTACTTATTTCTGTGAGCATTAGTGCTGTTTCTCTTGGTGCTGCAAGTCGCTCCCTAATTCTGCTGGGGAAGAACTTTGGTCTGAGGGAGTGTAAATGGAGCACATGAACATTTGACTTAGCTGAGTAGTGTTTTTAAATGTTGAGCTCGAATTATTCTCAAAACAGTTACTGAATTGCTCCTAGATTTCAAAGGTTTACGTCAGCTGTATCAGCCATTTATGATCACTGTCTAAAACCAGAATGAATCGACTGAACTATATTTCAGGTACCTTAAAAATGTGCTGCTAGCGCGTCGTCTGTCCTGGAAGTGGTTGTTCAGTGATGCGCTTTGGCAGTGTGCCCGTCTGAAGTCTGTTGTGTATGTGACTGCATAAGGTTAAGTGAGTTGCATGGTGAGAAGAGCTTGTACAGATGACAGTGGAAACTTGCCTTTGGATTTAATACTCCGTGCGTCATATTTGTGCTAGTCCACTATATGGTAGCTAACACTTACTGCTGGAGGTTGTCAGTTCTTCCAGACTTTACAAGCTTTCCTTCGTGATTCGTGCCATTTAGGATTGACTCTTTTTTTCAACAGTACTTTTAAAAAACGTGTAGCACTAATATTGTAGATATGAAAAGTGTACTGTACTAAATGACAAACGTTTGACAAGGTGAAGTGTTAATTTCTAACACTTGAAGTGAATTTCTGGGTGCCTGTTTGTCTGTAAAGGGGAATTACTCTTTCCTCCTGGACTGAGAAAAAACGTTTGAAAATCAGAGGTGGCAAGAGGAGTCCTACTGGAAGTTTGCTAGAGCACAGAGTATTGATCTGATCTGCAGCAGTTGAAAAGGGATTTCATTTTCGTGCTGGGGAGAGTTAGAAAGCTGAGAAGACAGGTTCTAGTGTATGTAGGCACCTCTGGCTGAATATGAAAGTTTTACTGGAGGCTTGTTTCTACAGTATGTCTGTGAGTATCCAGGTGTTAGCAGAAAGTATACTTAGTATATCTTAACACAATGTACTAGGCTTTTTCTTTTCTTCCCCCCTGCCCCCCTCCCCTTGAAGTATGGTGTATTTGTTCTGTTTTTATAAATTACCATCTCCCCCCCCCAAAAA
>VXAY01001328.1:1823339-1961575 GCA_013399855.1 Oxyruncus cristatus
AAAAAAAAACCAAACATGAAGGCTTAATCTTGCCCTGGGGTACTTTAGTTGCTGCTTCTGTTGGGTTTTTCCCCTTCTCAGTTGTTCAGTCTCTTGACTGAAAATGAAAGTTACATACATTCTAAGTTAGTCTTGATTTTTACTTTGGCTCATTTTCAGCAGCTGTATTTGGGCATCTGTGGGATTGTTCTACGTAAAGTTTCACATGAAGTGGCTGGTAAACTGCAGAGGAATGCTTGCTTTAAGCTCAAGTCGTTCTCTGTGCCTAAAAAAGGGAAGTTGACAAGTTCTCAACAATCCCGCTGCTCTTTGTTTATGTATGTAAAAAGTTCAGAAAATAGAGGAGAGAACTAAAATGGCAACTGTGATAATTTTCCTTCCCTTTTGTGCCTTCAGCTGACATGACAGATCTAGAATTACTGGAAACCTGTGCCCTACAGACTTTATTTTTAACCAGGAAAAGGTTGTAGTTTGGAATTACTTTTATAGTGTATTTGAATATTTTTGTTTTTTCACCTGACCTAAGGCAAAAGTATCTCCTACTGGGATTTGCTTTCGGCATTGCAAACAGATATGTTAAAATGATGCTTTGTGTTTTGCTGAACAAAGGCTGTAAATGATATGCTTTCTTCACGTATGATATTTGTGGTTGTGGATGGTTTATTCTTGGAAGAGTCTTTGCATATGTTGAGTACTTTGAGATAGTGATAGAACCGTTTGCAAGGGCACACATGCCTTCCTGTAATCTAATCTTAAAAGTCATGTTACTTTACACATGATGTGGTTTTTGAAGGCTGCTTCTTCTACATGTTTGAGTTTGGCAAAGAACCTCTTTTACTAAAACAAAGGCTGATAAATATTAATAATATGATATAGGGCATACAGCAAATACTGTCTCAAAATGTTATTGGGAGATAAAAATCTTTTCGTGTGTGTATTTTCTGCAGTGTATATGTAGTTTTCTATTGGTATGCAGTAGTTTGTATAATCTGGAGAAAAACTTTGTCTTTCTTTATTGCTCAAAAACTGTGCGTTTGGTCAGATTTCAAGGGTCCTAAAAGGACTTTTAAAGGATGAGTGTGTTTAGGTACAGGATTTTTCAGCAGTCTGTGGCTGTAACCATGAAGTTAATTATGGAACAGGCTTTGATAGCAGTTTGCCTATTATTAGGGTATTTTTTTCCCTCTCACATGTGATAAAACACTTAAGATAGTTTAGAGGATTTGTAATTCTTCCGTCTATATCCATCTCTATTTGGAGTTTAATGGTAATGTTCAAGATTACTGTGTATATCTGTTTCTTTGAACTGTTCTGTATTACAATATACTTACTTGATTGTGGTGTGTAGGAGACAGGAAATACTATTCCCCCCCATGTCGCTCTCCCATCATCTTACCATGACACTTTTTAAATTTCTGCCAGTTCTTCATTAATAGGTCCTTGTAACATTTTCACAGTTTTGTCCAACAGGCATGACTTTGGTTTAATCACCCAAATTTTTTTAATTGTAGCTGTGTGAAGTGTGCAGAAATTTTGATTTTTCTAACCTGCATGAAAAACTTCTTTTGCAGTGCAGCAGTCGTGACAAAGTTTAGGTTATGGTGTAATGCCTTCCTTGAAAACCCTATTTTTAGGGACACAACTCAGAATCAACCTGTATTTAGTTTTCAGAGGTTTGTTCTGCCATGTGCCCCTCTTTTTTTTTTTTCGTCTTGTATTCTTGCTTATTTACATAGTGACAAGTGCTGTTGGTGGTTTGGTGTTTTTTGGGGTTTTTTTTTTGTTTTTTTTGGGTTTTTTTTTGCGGTCTAGCTGTCTTTAACCTTTTTTTAAACCTCATCTGATTTTTTTTTTTTGTTGTTGTTTTGTTCCCAGTACGTGGCGTTTGTCATCATCATATTCTTTAATCTCCTTTCCTCAATAGGCAAACAAAGATTTAGATTTATTTTGATGTGTGTTTCTATGTGTGCACAATACACTGTAGTAAAGATCTTTTTTATTGAGACCGAGGAGGTGCATGTTCAAGAAAACCTTTCTTTGGGGGTGGGGCCTACTACAAGTGTGTTTTGGCTTGAACCTGTTAAACAGGTACGTTGTTTTTCATCCTTGTCACTTTCCTGTGAGATGACAAACTTGTTCTATATATAAAGCAATTGCATAATTTTAAGACCAAAGTTTAGGTGAGTGTCAATACTATTAGGGTTCCCAGTCCCTGTAAGACTCCGGATTTAGGCTTCTGTTTTTTTCCTCAGGAAAAGTCACTTCAGTTAGCTTATCCAGTGGAAAACTAATTAAGTTGCTATTAAAAAAGCTAAAAAAATAAAATCCATTGCCTAAGAGCTTTTTGTCTGATTTCATGATTGTTAGGTCTGGTTTAGGGAAAAAAGCATGTGCCCAAGGGAGCAGAAAGAGCAGGGACAGTAATCTTTAGCAGTTAGTGTACCCTTATACTTGGATATAAAGCACTACCCTTAGGCTATGGGTCTTTTGGAGAACCAGTTCTGTCAGGAGGCTGTAGTTTGTGAGCTGTTAGAAGTGGGCTGTATTCTAAGGAATGCAAACACATGCAGAAAAGCAAGTTTAATGTTATTTTTGATGCCAGGTCTGAGATGAGATTGAGATTTCTGCTGCTCAGTTACTTAATTTCTGTCAAGACTGAGCAAAAGGCAGTTTTTTAAGGTCTGCTTTAGTGATGTGCTAGATGTGATTAGAGGACATGTTCAGAAATACGCCTCATTCTTGAGCTTCTATTTATTTCAAATACTGTGCTTTTGCGTTTTCAGTGGTGTGATTTCAGTAGTAATGGAATCTGAACAGGTCTTCTTGAAACTGCTGCTTTTTAACTTTGGGCCTAAAAAAAAAAAAGGCGAATTAGGTAGGGATGTGGTTAACAAGCTGGCTGTTGAAACCTGAGTGAAGCAGTTATGTTCATCTTTCCAGAGCTGTTGGTCTAGGAGAGGCCCCCAAGTTGTGTAACTTAACCCTTTTGCTACCCCTTTGTTCACAAAATCTTCTTATTTGTGCCAGAAAATCTCACACAGGAATTGTCCCCTAAGCAGATGAGTTCAGGATCTCTGAGTGTCAAGTTATGTGACTTGGATTAATTTGCCAGTTATTTTATTGAAGTAGATTGATTGTTGGGAATAAAAAACTAAAAGAATACTGCACTCCTGAAATGTGTGACCTAACGGTTTATGCGATGAAATCAAGAGCACTGAAAAAGCAAATTGCATGGTATTTAGGCTGTCTGTTGATTTACTCTCTTTTTCCTTCAATATAGGGCAATGTTTTCTTGAAGAATTGGATGGGTAGATTTTCAGTGATGTTTTCATTCTCAATTTCTAAGTTGTGAAAATGTGCTGGTTTAGAAAACTTTGATAAACTGTTTCAGAACATATTTAGAAATTTAGGAAAAAATTAGTTCTACTTAGTTTTAACTTAAACTTGTGTCTCCTTTCTTCAGGGTCACGATGAAGAAGCTGTTGTGGATATGGGCAAAATCAGCTCTACTATCAATACAAATTTTGAGAAAGAAGAACTAGAGAGTAAGTTTGTGGTGGTTTTCTCTTTGTTTAACATACATTTTTTGCCTAGGGGTAAAAGATATATTTTCCATGCTGAAAGGAATCAGAATTTTATGGCTATCATGAAATTCTAGTGAATAAAACGAGTGAAAGACAGATGACTTATCCTGTGTTTTTGGCCTCTGTGCATGCTAGTAAATACTCACTGTTGTTCAAATCTGTCACAGAAAAAAATTTTAATTTTTTTTTTAATGAAGCTTGCCAAGGAAAACTTGCTTTTGAGATTTAGGTTTGAAAAACTGATTGCTGTTGGTAAGTAATTTTCCAGCATGAGTGATGTCAAGTTCTGCAGAATCAAAACTCAGGAAACAAGGGGTCATGAGGGAGATGTTTGTTTTGTTTTCTGAAAGTTAAGTATCCTTGTGATTGTGGTCACGCACTTTAAATACTGAGAGTCTGAACAGATGGGTAACAGTGCTTCTGGTTCCATAGTAAACTGCCCATGCCACAATCTGCAGTCAGTTACAGCACTATGGAATCCTGTTAGTCTTCATTATTTGACTCAGCATTTTGCATTTAGCATGAAAATAGTACTGCTTTAGTTTCATGTAGCAAAATGTAAAATTAGATACTTTCATCTAAGACACAATTTCTTTCTTATTTGAAAAGGAATTGGATTGGGATAAAGATTCATGGATGCTAATTAATGAATCCAGAGGAAAAAGCTAGGGAGATCCAATGTTAAAATCTTAGTTATTTGTCTTTCATATAGAATGCTCTGAAGCTTAATTAACATTTACAAAATGCTAGGAGATTATCAGTAGATTCACTAAGTAGTACTCGCTGTTACTGCTGCAGAACATTGGAGAGAGCCACGACAGCAGCAGTTTCTAGCTGAAAGAAGTTGATTTAGGTTGCTGTCACATTTTTCTTATACCACCAAGAGATGGTTTAAAATGATTAAAGTTGTCTGTTGCTGTTGCAGTCATACTCTTGCTCTGTCCCTTCATTCTCCTACTCTTTTCTGTCTTGTGCTAACACTTTCCTTTGTCTGACCGTATCATAAGCCTGGTTAAGTATGTTAAGCCAGTGGAAAATGTAACAGCCCTGACTAAGGAAGATGGTCAAGCTCTCAGCTGTTGAGCATCCCAAACCGATTTGCCACACAGATGGATGTGTGCCAGCACTGAGCAGGGGAAGGAAGTGTGAATGCAAGGCTGAGAGGTGCAGTGGTGGAGGCTGTGACAATGCCAGTTTAGATGCGATTGAGCGGTGGGGAAACCACTGCCTTGGCTGTTTCTGCAATTAAATCTTCAGTGCAGATTTAAGCTGTCTCCTCCTTAATTTCCTTCTCTTGCTTTTCTCTGGGAGGTGACCCAGAGAAGGCATGTGTATGTTTTGCAGGCAGGAAAGGGTTAAAGGGGAAGCAGGCATCCAGCTGGAGTGGTGTGCTGGGCAGCAGCCTGAGCAGCTGTAATGCCTCAACCACAACGAATGACATGGGAATGTGCAGCCAAATCATTTCCCCAGTCTCTTTCATAGCACATTGGTAGGAGTGCTTCAGCTAGTACAGCACTGTAGTTACATGAGATACTGGGTGGGAAGTCTGGGGATTCAGCCTGCTTGAGGCAATTTAAGCACTGAATGTTGAAAATACCCGTGTCTTACCCACAGCCAAAGAATAAATTAAGGTAAAATGATGACTTCTGTTTGAGCAATTGAGTCAGCATTAACAGCAGTTGAAAGGAGGGGGCAAGATCTTACTGCCCTCACCTTGCTCTTAGTCATGCAGCCTTATCTTTCCTTTGACTACGTCTCACTCTTTTTTGGAGTGACCCAGTGTAAATGTCTCAATACAAACAGAGGTTAAATAAGTAACCAGTAAGAATCATCTGACAAGGCTGACAAGAAAAATGTATTCCAATAGGGCTGTCAAAAATCTGAGGCTTGATATAGGCACATATCTTCATACATGAGTAGGAATTATTCTTGGCATTCACATATTTCGTAGTATCTTCCATATTTGTAAGATTTTATTTTTAATGGTAGAATGGGGAAAGGGAGGGACAGCATGTATTTTGCAGGCAATGGAAATTGTTCCAAAGTAAGAGCAAGTTTTTCTTTTCCTGTATGAAAGAGAAAGGAATGTAAGTGTGGTTGTTTATGACTCATATACTTCTCAGAGATTCTTCAAATTCAGGGTATTTTAGAGAATAAATTTATGTGAACTTAACAGCTCTGTTTACAAGATCATTATTTATAAGCTCTTATGGTGAAAGTAGGTATGTAGGATTTTGGGGTTTTGTTTTTAATTCTTAAAAGGGGAGAAATGGAGTTCTTGGCTGCAAGCAGTAAAGCAACTCCAAGTAGTATTCTTTTTCATTTCTGACTTAGAAGATTTTCTTGTAGGCTTAGGAAGACCTGCACTAAAGTGTTACGCATTGGAAGTGTTTTAGGACCTGAAACTATTTCAGTCTAGTCTTTCAACATGTGTTTCTGGTGACTTGAAAAGCAGTTCTAGGAATTTGGAACCTTTCCAGAAGTGTGTGTTGATACATTTTCTAGGAGAGGCAGCAAGCAGTAAATGCAGTTCAGCTATGATATGAAGCACCAAACCTTAAAAGAGCGAGCATGAACAGGTGATATTTAACTGCTTTAAAGTGTGTTGATAGGTTTGCTGCTGTAGAAGATATAATTTTGCTACTAATACTGAAGTGAAGGTTTCTTCTTTTTGTCAGTATTGAATATTCATATTTTCTGGAAATTTTGTGATGAAATACTAATGGAAAGATGGCCAAATGCTAAAGGGAAAAGTAGATCTTGGATTTAGGGCTTCTCAAGCTCTGCATTCTATTTATGGTGGCTGGTAAAGTTGTGGTACCTATCTGGAGTGACAGTGTTTAGGTTAGAAAGGTTAGGCACAGACTACTTGCTTCCTAACACTTTTCCTGTAAAAGAGAACTGGTTAGAGACGGTAAATTGCAATTGTGGGCAGACTGTGTGTGTGTACTAAATAAAGGTACTGCACTTTACTGAAGCTGTAAGGCCTGACTTTGAAATAACAAATGTCAGTTTACAGAAGAGCTAGAAAGGGGAATAACATCTTAAAATAACCTTTTTAAGAGCACCTAATGTTCTTAACTTGGTGCCAGGCTCTTAGAGATGCAATGAATGAGGGTAATAACAAAGTAAGCCAGGAGGTGGAAGTAAGGCAAGAATATTAATGGCAGAGGTATTTCGTGTGATCTTGTTAAAGGTGTTTCTTCTTAAGAACCATGTTCAAGGAAGGTGCTCAAGAAAGATTTTCTTCAACCTGTGTTACGATGTTTGGCTTGCTGCTACTGAGACCTATCTTTTAAAATGTGTAGTTAATTTTCTGTCTTGATTTGACGATACATGTACTAGATACAGCTTAAGAGAGATGTATTTTGTTACTCTTAACAGACCAGTTACAGGCATAGCAAAGATAAGGAGTTTACATATAACAGAAGTTTTGTTCCAGATACAATCTGAGGTCAAGAATGGCTGTCTTGGTAGACTAGTTTTCTGTGGCATAAATCCAAGTAGCAGCTTCAAGAGTTAAGATGATTTAATAGCTGCACTACTCTCACACTATCCTGTGGCAGGTGTAAGTAGTGTTTACATTTCAAGTGACCCTTTCATCTCTTACACCTTGATGGTTTAGAGCCTTAATTTTTATTTATGAAAAAAGCTGTGGTTTTCAATTAATCTTAGTTGACAATGACAGGTAATTAAATAATTTTCCCCTCTATAAGTGCATATTGTGTATATAAGTGGAAGACTTGCTCTACAAGTGTTTTGTAATTTAAATGGTTAAGAGTTATTCAAAATTGTTTCAGTATTATGAAAGGGGTTTTGGGGAACTAAGAATTATAGGGCTTGTAGTAGAATCTATTGGTAGGATTTTTTTCTGGGTTGCAGGTTCACTGTTATTTTATTCTATAATATTAATATTAACTACCTATTCTAGATGTATCTAAATTGCAACTGTTCAAAAACCTATGAATTATTGCTGTAAAATCTTTTAAGAAAACAATTTGTAGAGGAGTAGGTAACACAAGTAATAAAACAGGACATTGTATCTGCTGGTAGTTGAAGATTGTGCTTAGTTATGTTTTTGTGTTCTGTAATGGGCTGTACAGATTTGAATCGGCAGTACAGAACAGGTTTCTTATGGTGCTCAAAGTGAGAATGAAAGCTTTAACCTTTAGGAGATCGCTTATGTTCTAGAAAAAAAAAACATGTCTAACAGGAAAAAAATTTTAAATGCTGTTTCTCATGAAGTTTTATCTTTTTTATGTGGTCCACAAATAGAAAAATGCAAAACTGCTTTTGAAAACAAAAATAATTTAGGATGGCCATCAATGAATCTTGCAGAACACCTTTTATCCATCCTTTTTGGTGATATCCCTGAACTGAGAAGATTCCCTCTGTAATATTTTTCATGTCTTAAAATATCAGGAAATAGATGCATTTGGCAAACTGATCCATTTAAACAGTTGTACAAGAGAGAGGCATGATCAAAATTATAAAGTCTGTATTAGTGACCCATTGGTGAAGATAAAGTCTTCTTTGCAGAAGGTTTTTTTTTAAAATACTTAACATGTACAGTGTTACAAATGTAGAAGTCCCCTGTCCTTATAGGACGGTGGAGACGTGTGTGATGGGGGCCTGATGATTTTTAATGTCCCTTCCAACCCAAACCATTCTGTGATTTTATGATATGATTAGTGGACAAAGGGCCAGTCTTGGATCTTAATGGGACTTCAGCTTGAATTGTGTCTTTCTGGGTTTTCTCTCCTCCAACAGGAGGAGACTCTTTGAAATTTTTTTGGGTATGTATGCTTTTTCCTGAGCTCTGCTGCAGAGACAGGCTGGACCAAAGACCTTCATCTCAGATGTAAGTGTGGGGTCCAGCTCCCACAGGTACCAAGTGCTGGCTCCTTTCCCAGTGAACCACAGAGACCTGGGGTGCACGTACTGTGCCAGAACCCCTGTGTGGCTTTGCGAGCCAGCACTAAGCTTTTCCTAATACTGTTCCTACCTGCATGTCTAATGTAGTTACTGGTAGTGGCTTTTTGAGTATTTGATTGTGTCAAATAGGAATATTCAGTGCATTTTTCTCTATGACTGCCCCTACCAACTCACACTTGGTTTAAGTCAGATAAAATTACTTCTGTGTGTAATGAGAAATCTGGCATTTACTGCTTCTGTTAGTGTAATATGATGCTGTGCTTTATTGTGCAGTGAGAAAACACTCTTACTGAGCTGCCTTACCCTATGCTATGCTTGCTATGGTTTTGGATTATGCTTCTCCATTTTATCTATCCAAGTATAAAGAGTGTATTCTCAGATATACTTAATTATTAGGAGCAATAGGAGATTTCAGAGTACAGCCTAGGAGGTGTTGTGGATTATAAAACATGCTGCACTGTGGAGAACCTTTGGGTTCCAGCTATGGCATGTAGCTATCCCGCAAAAGAATTTTCTTTACTCCTGTATACAGATTTGGTTAGAAAATTCTATCTCAAATGTTTAATTCTGAGAGCAAGAGATGGCTTTTGTCAAATAGTTCTTTTAATAAAGCACAGAATCCTTAGTAATAAAAGTTTATACAATAACTGAAAAATGCTCCTTGTTTTAAAACATTCAGCTTGAGTCTTATGCAAAGATTTTCACTATCAATATTAATTTATGCGTTTAATTTTGCATCCTTCAGAAATGAGGCATTACTTTTAGAAAATTAGAGAGTTAACATAGCAGAAGTATTTTCAGTGAATTACTGACTTGAGTGAATTTTCAGAATTTTCATTATAAATAAAAGGGCAGAGCAGAGGCTACCAGAACAGAAGCTGTTTGGAAAAGACCTGTGGGCTCTGAAGTTTTTTGGGGCATGAAAAGACTTTTTTTGTTCTCACACTTATTTCTTCCATCCACTTTAGGTAATTTTTCCCATTAGTGTGCTTCTACCTTCAGAGCAGTCCTGTGACTGAAAAGGTAGAAGTTGTGCTGATAGATTGTGTTGAGCTTTATTTTTGTGCGTACAAGTACTCTGTGACGTAAGGGAAATTACTGTCAAGACATGAGATGCTGTGCTCCAAATCTTTCCTACTAGGGTAATGCATTTGGAGATGTCAGTTGAGAGACAACGAAACAGCTGGGGTTTTCCCCCTCGTTTTATGATCTAAAGGAGCAAATTAGGATCTCCCCTGCAGATTCTCCAGTTTTTCCATACTGGAATGCTCTTTATTAGGGCAAGGTAGACAAAGACATTATTTGATTAAATAGAGGCTTCTGTTCAAAATATATGGTATATCTTCAGATTATTATTTGAAGATTTTTGGAAAAAATAGTAATTCACAAAGTTTTTGTCTTCAGCAGACTTGGAAGTTTATTAAGAGGATGGAGTCAGGACTCTTGTTGGAGGTGCATTGTGAAAGGGTGAGGGGAACCACATGTGACATGCAGTACTTGAAGTCATGATTGAATATTAAGAATTTTTTTTCATGCAGTATATTACTATAGGTTGGTATAGCCTGGAGAGGCTGTAGAATATATATCCTTAAAGGTACTAAAAGCTTGGCTGGTCGTCATCCTAACCAACCTAATCAAAAAGATGGCTTCAGCTTTGAAGTTGGCAGTACTTTGAGCAAGATTGGACCAGGTAGCTCACCTCTAGATGGTCCTCACATCCATCATTAGTATGTGATCTCTCTTAGTTCAAATTTCTAAGTAACAGGATTTGAGAATTCACATAGGTATACACTTGAATTTTTTTCTCTACCTTGTTAACATGTGGAAGAATGTTCGTCTTTGTACGAAGCTTGAAAGGCGTCTAGGCAAAGAAAAGAGAAAGCTCTAAGTGGAATTGTGCTTCAAGCATTGCCACATCAGAGCATTTTTGGATACATGTTTTTGACCTCTCTCAGACTTCAGAAGTCTTCTATTACCATTTTCATAGGGGCTTTGGGGAGAAATAGGGGAACTTCAAGCATTTTCTTTTTGTGAATTTTAAAAGACTTTACAAAAACTGACTTTTGGAGTGATACCAACCATGTGATGGAGATGTTTTGAGTTCCTAACATTTAAATTTGTTTCATACTGATAAGGGCCTTAAGTAGTAAATACTCTTGGTGGATTTGAACAGCTAAGCTTGGATAAAGTCATGTTGGATTAAAATGAGCAATTATCTCTTGAGCTTTGTATTACTAAATTTAGTATTGGACATTCTACTAATTCTATCGATTATTGGTTTATAGTAATTCTATAAGAAGCTTTGCTGGAAAGTTGTACTGTGGTACAGACATTTATGTGAATAGAGCTTTGAAGGTCACATAGTTGTACCTTTCAAGCTTTTAAAAAACCATATTCAAGTAAAAGGTAGTGTTCCTTTTAGAAATAACACTGATACTAAATTCCAGCCTTTTTATAGCTAACTTCTTCTCCATTGCTATTATAATAATTTTACATTAATTGCCTTTCTGAAATAAATGTATGCAATATGGTTTTTTTGGTGGTTTGGTTTTTTTGGTTGTTTGTGTGGGTGTGGGGTTTTTCATTGTTTTTTTTGTTCTTTTTATAGGCTGAAGGGTACTATAAGTTGTTTCAACCAGTTCATTGGGAATGAAGGAAAAAAAATCCCTATGCTCTTGTTTTGGTTTGTTTTTCCTTCTAAATCGTGTTTGTAACTAAATCTTTATCTGTCCACCTGCAAATATTATTCCTATCTGAATAATGAAACTTAAGGGAACACAGACCTACTCAGTGCAGCTGTCTTATTCTTAGAGGGCTTCTCAGTGCTTTGCTTTGTTGAGTTACAATCAAAGTGAAGCTTGTCCAACTTTTATTATCTAGTTTTGCCCTGCTTTTGGAGCAAGTATACCTGCAACATGTTTTTGGGTAATAATGGCAGTATACTCAACAGCAATAGTTTTGGATTTCCTAGGTAGTAGTTGAGATGTCTTTATTTTTGACTGTTTGTGATACTGAAAAAAAGTCTCTTTCTTAAGCAACAGTCTGGTGCACTGTTTGCAATAACCAGATTTTTCTTAGTCTGTTGTACTACCACCCCCAGTGTTTGCTCTGGGAAAGAAGAATAATTCAGAGGCTCTCTTTCAACATCAAGTTTTTTCGTCAAGTTATTCTGATAGAATTACATTGGATTGTCATGCATTTTACTTAATCATCACTGCAAATCATCTTGCTCATCAACATTTCATATCGTCCCAAGATACCGTTGCAGGTGTAGCAGTCACTTTGCATATACAGAAGTGGTTTGGGGAAGGTATTCTTGTTTTTCCTTTGCCTGCAAGACTGTGTCTGTGTTACCCTGTTTTTGTGTGACCCTCATTTGCTAGGGTAGAGAGAACATATCTGCTCTTCTTCAAACTTTTCTACTGAAAAAAATTTTCTGTCAGACTGCAGTTCTGTAAAAGGAGATACACTCCTCATTTGCTTGTTCTACCTCCCCTTCATGTAGCAACGTAGTCTTTGACTGTGGAAATAATCACACTATTACAAATGCCAATTTTTGCAATAGCAGGCTATGTTGTTGAAGATGGAGGCTCTTGGAAAAATTGTGTGGGAGTTTTGTTACTGAGTACAGAAAACAATGTGGGATCTTTGTCTCTTATTTATGGGAACAGCAAGAGACCAAAATGTGGAAGTCCTTCCAGTTTTTCCGGAAGTAAAATCCTGAACAGTTTCAGTTTACTGCAAGGGGTTTTTTTTGTGTGCAATGTTCAAAACACATGCTTAAAACAGTCTTATTAACAATATTAAAACAAGCAGTTATATAAAACGCTCTGTTGGTAGAAGAACGCTGGAGTTTCTCTTAGGAAGAAATAGTTCTTGCAAAAAAATCCAACACTTTGACAATGAATAGAACTGTTTAGAAGTATATGTAAACTGTAGGTTAATGATTGCCAATTGCATATATAAAATAAAGCAGAAATCCCAACAGGCATGATAACATTTGCAGTGAGTGGTGGCTCACTCTGTTGCACCAGGCAGCTTTGAGTGGGGTGTGGTGAGTAATGCAATTATTTTTGAGCCTACTACTACTCTGTGCTTAAGATTATTGTATCATGATGGTATCAATAACATGACCATTGTTAATGGTGCCTCCTGGTCATGTTATACACCAAGTGCACTGATTTATGTTTCGGTGTCGCATGAGCGTTAATTTCTCTTGGAATTGCATTGTGCATAGCAGTGAGGGAGGGTGGAGGTCAGGCTGCCCAGCAGAGGCTGGGTATTCCTGTTGGAAGAAGCTCACAAAAGACAAGTCTTTCTCTATAAATAGGACTCTATTAATTAATCTCTTTTCCACTCATGGAAACAAATAGCTTTTAATATGCTTAATTTCAGACTTGGTCATAGTGCCAGTCAGTTGACTCTACTTAAACTAGTGTTGGAAGTCTGTCAGGAATTGGGTTTTGTTATGTGAAAAGGAATCGTGACCAAATTAATTAAACATTGAACTTACTCATGTATTAATACTGACTTATACTTGTGTTTTTAGTCATGTAGCACTGTAAAAATATACAAAACTTCTATAAATCCAGTATCTTTTTGGGCTTAAGATTCTTTTTTGGAAAACAAGTTTGACATCCTAACACTTTTTATTTCTTTAAAACTCTGTAATCATCAGGATTTTTCAGTATCTTCAGTCTAATCTATGTGTTCTATACACACATATATACTTCTACATATGTGTACAGTCACAGCTTCTAGGGCTTGCTTGTATCATGTAAATTTGCTGAATTTGCGTCTGTCTAAGAGCTGGAAAACCACTTCCTTGTCCTTTGGTTAACGTCAGTCTTCTGAAATAACTCTTCTGCAGTATGAAACAGAATATTTAGTGTTAACCTGCAGGCTTCTAGTTAATATGTCTCTTCCTGAGATTGTTTGTTTAAATAGGAATTGAAAAGGCTATTGTATATGCTATCTGCATTGCAGGAGACCTGGTAGTAATATGTTCATAACAGTCTGTTGATTGAGTTCTTTTGCCAAGTTGTTGATGTTAGTATTGTCTTAATGTGAAAGGTCAAAGGAAAAACAAGATGTTGAAAGTAGATAGTTTGAAGAGCAGCCTATTAATGTGAGGATGTCCTCCTAAATTTATTAAAAAAAATCTAGGATAGGAAAAAACTCCCAGCCTCTCTGTAAGTTATTTGAGGTGTTGACATACACTTCAAAATACAAGTTCTTATTATATTCCTGATAATTAATGGTATAATTGAACATTACTTCCATCTAGATATGTCACATGCTTCTTGAGGAAATGTTGCCAACTCTTTCAAGAAGAGAAAACTTCTTGCAGACTCTAAATGATGGGTCAATTTCTTAATGATGTTAATAAGCTGAACCAGGAGATTACATTTTGCCATTCTAGTGACTGTCCTGATATGAATCCCTGCAAAAAAGAGAAGCATTGTGTAACTCCTCTGCCTTGGCTTCATGTTTATCAAGTAGCTTCTTTCATTTTTACAGGTCAAACTCGTATTTATGTATTACTTGTTTCACAACTGAATTCTTAAACTGAGTAAGAATATGGCCCAGTTTATCAGGGAAATGAGTCTAGCACTAGTTACTTGACACCCTGGAAGGACAGAAAGGAAATGGTCTCAGTGGTTTACTAAAGGTAGTTTAGTAAAGTCAAGTCAGTAGTTTACTAAAGGTAGTTTAGTAAATGTCAAGTGCTTTTGGATTTCTTTTTCTCAAACCCCTTGTCTTTAGACGCTAAATATGGGCAGGAGGCCAGTTTTTCTTTAATTGTTTCCTTTTAAACTTTCTTGAACAGGCCACAGAGCTGTGTATATTGGAGTTCATGTCCCACTTGGAAAGCCAGGCCGTCGACGGCATCGACATCGAGGGCACAGGCATCACAGAAGGAAAAAAGAAAAAGAAACTGACAGAGAGGACGGCCGAGAATCTCCATCATATGGTAAGAAATTGGTTGTGTGAGTTCTTTGCCTCTCGAAAATAAACTTGTAATTAACTCTGCTTAAATGTTGCTTGTTTTGTGCTATTTCTTTTATTCTCACTGTAATTAGTGTCTTTCTGTGTACAACCAGACAAGGATTTTGTGGTTGTGTTTTATCTAAGTCATAAGCTACTGGACTTGGTCCAGCTGTCCACATGAATGTTCAGCAGCCCGCACTGAATAGGTTAGACTGGAGCTTTGTAATGTTCTCCTGTAGCATGAAAATCTGTGTTATTTAAATTAGACACCTTTTTTCAGATTGTGTAGTCGTGTATGCTTCTTCGTCTGATTTTTTTTTTTTTTGAAAGTAAGAATGTAGCTGTGAAGTAGCATTTGCCATGGTAATTAGATCAATGATCTAAGTATTTACTTCAGCCTTTTTGCTGTCTGTTAGTAAAGGAATTGTACTGCCTCCTAAGTATCTGGTTTGGATCATAAACTGCCCCCCAGTCTACCTCTCATCCTCAAGAGCTGATAATTTTTTCATATCATTCTCTGAAATGAAATTATTTGGCAGTACTCTTAGCAGTCAGGTTTTCTTCAAGACACTATGTCCACTCTTATTCCTAGACTGCAGTGAATGGGCAGGCTACACTGCAGTGTTGGAATTCAAGTGTGGACACTGCTGTTCGCTATTACCTTTCTATAACTGGAATGATGTTCTACATGGGCCCAGTACCTGAAAAAAAGGAGTCTTCAAATGGGAATGTTTTGACAAGTCTCCTTTTACCATTCTCCTCTGGTTCTCGGTTTCATCCATCTTCAAGGTTTCCCCTCCCAAATGTAAATTACTATAATTGACATTATGTTTGTAGAGTCTTGCTCTACAGTTTTTGAAGCAATAAGTGATGTTAAATTGATAGAAAATCAGTTCTCTGTACTGGTTACTTCTTTATCCTGGATACACAAGATATGGCAGGATTCTTGGGGCATACTGGTTTTGGGACAGAAACAATCTGCTATAGATCTGATAATGAATGATGTTTTGCATTCAAGAGCTCATTTCAGAATTGTCACTGGATGATGATCTATGCCAGAACATCAATGTAAAAGCAAAATTCAATTCTGAATGAAGTTTGTCAGTAATTCAAATCTTAAGCCTCTTAAGGTGCTCTTCCTTCTACACTAGAAGCATACAGTTGTATGTTCACATCTAATAGCTATGAGACTGATGTTTCAGTGAAAAAAGTAAAATTTTTAAAATTGAGATTTACCTGGATTTTCTGTCTCTGACCTTCCTGAGATAACATTATAATTACTACATTATTGAACCCTTGTAGTTTGAAAATCTGCTTGAGTTGAAACCAAGTCTTTGTATAGGTATTAAAAGTGTCAAAAACCATGTGCTTTTATTGGTGGAGTTTTTTTTAAAGTTTTGGTCATAGCAGTGAAATCCAGTACTTACTTTTAATCAATAAAGATAGTTTAATTTCTTTACAGGTTTTTACTGAACCTGCTCCAATGGGCATTATATTATGAGAAGTTGAAATATTTCCTCAGCATTTCAGCTGCGTAGTTTCTGCTTTGCTATGCTAATTTATACATAGTGCTCCAACCACGCAATAAAAAAAATTAATTTTTTTCTCATCCTAGGTTAGTAGCAACAGGCCATAGAAAAGTCTTCTGCTCTAACAATACGAGTGCCTCACAATTTAGTATCTTCACCTATTATATGGGTAACTGATCTATAGGTCAGGCTGGTTTTTTTGCAACAACCTGTTATGTTTTGTCATTTTCTCCTGTAATTAGTAGCTGTGTTATGATGGTATCATTTATTTTGTTCTCAAAATGAAAACAAGGTTTCTAGCCTTTTGGTATATTAATTTTTATTTTTTTTTAAGCAATTTTGCTGTTGGGTTTTTTTCACATTGGCAATCTATAGAAGAGCTAAAAATTCTTAATTACTTTTCATAAACATAAATTTTCTGATGTTTTGTTTTCAGAAACAATGCAAAATTTTCAGAGAACCTCGTTTTAGAGAAATGTCCATGTTTCTTTTGTTCCTCTTCCCTCTTAAAGAGGATCTTGTGCTGCATATTTCTAGCTGAGAGCAGGAAATTTTACTGTTACGTAGTGTTTCTTATATAATAGAAATATGAATTCTTTTAATTGATCTATTTCTCCTTTTCTTCAAGACACACCATCTCAACGAGTGCAGTTTATCCTGGGTACTGAAGATGATGATGAACACATTCCTCACGATCTCTTCACTGAAATGGATGAACTTTACTTCAGGGATGGAGAAGAATATGAATGGAGAGAAACGGCTAGGTATGCTGGGAGTCGATTGTTCCAAGGTGTACGTGTGTGAGTTGACACATGCAGGCAGCCAGAACACCCACAAAACCATGGCTGAAAGGGTTTCATTACTTTCATTACTGCTAACTGGAGGATCATATGTATCCACCCAGACTGAGACACACAAGCAGGAATGCTGGCATTTTTAGGCTCAGGCCATCCTGACAGGCAGCAGGTCTGCTGTTTGCACCCATGTGTGAAAGGCCTGCGCATGTGTAGTTTACCACCACATTGTTATCCCTCTGTGCTTTTTAGTCATCTTTGAGCTTTGATCTCTCTCCCAAGATAGAGAGCTTAAGCATGTCCATAGGAGTGCCTCCAAGTCTCTGTAAAGACCTGTGTTATCTCTATACAGAGATTCTACATCTCAAAACAGACAAAGGATAAACAGCAGAAGGCATTGTATATATGGGGTTTCCCATACTGTTGTTTTCCAGACCTCGGCATTCCCAGCTGCATGGTCACTTGAGCAAATCTACCATCCTTCTCGCCATTCTTCTGCTTTTAAACCTTTCCTCCCAACAATATTATATTGATTTTATTTCAAAGAACTGCAAACCAGGTTTGGGGTAGAATCTTTACCAATTGTAGGAGTTGTCTACTCTAGTCATGCTCAACAGAACAAAACTTCTGGGGTTTTTTGTCTAATTCTGAAAGAATCAATATGGTTCATCCAGAGACTCTCAGTCTTACTGCTTGGTGGTGTGTTCACTTTTCTAATACTGATCATACTGAAAATTGTGAAAGGTAGGGCTACTCTGAGTTACTAATACAGGTGTTCATCCATGGAGTGGTATCTCTCTGGTATATTATTGCCGATAAATTGGTGTCACTGTTTTCTCACTCGGACATAAAGAAAATCAGGAATCGGGTATTATGTTTTTCTTGGGTAGTGTTTGATTAGTTTTTTGCAAATTGCATGCATGAACACTACGGGATGCCATGATTGGTTTTGGCCCATACTGGTTTAGCTGCTTCCCTCTGCATATGCGTTGTAATAAATTCTTCTGCATTCAGTACTTTCAACTACCTTGTTGCATGCTAGCCTTTGCAGAAGTTTGATTTGCATAATTCCTGTGAGTTGAAATCAAGATCAGTTTATAGTTGCACATATTAGTATTGCCCAGTTCTGACGTAGAACCCTTAGGAGACTTGAACATGCTATATGGTGTGTTTCAGACAGCTTTCTAGTCCTAAAATACTGACAAAATCAAGATATGGAAATCAGGTAACAAGGCACAATCCCATACTCTTCACAAGAATGTGTGAATAGACAGGTATTGTTCAAACCAAAAGAAACAAAATGGGCAAAAACTAAAACATTTGAGTGTGGTTAAAAGACCTGATAAAAATGTTAATCAGTTAGGCTGTCTGAGAAAATGAAAGGCAGTGTGATTTGATTTCCTGTGATTTCCTGTTCCATGTCATACTAGAGACACATGGAAGGATGGGATTACTTGCCAGATTTTCTTTCCAGGAGAAATATAAGTATGTGTATGTGAATGCATTTCAGGTGGCTGAAATTTGAAGAGGATGTTGAAGATGGTGGTGATCGATGGAGCAAGCCTTATGTAGCAACTCTGTCTCTGCACAGTCTCTTTGAACTGCGAAGCTGTATTCTAAATGGGACGGTCATGTTGGACATGAGAGCAAACACACTTGATGAGATAGCAGGTTGCAGCAAAACTTTAAAAAAATATTTTATTTCTAAGTTTTAATCTATTTGAGGTGGTTTTGGTGGTGTCTTTATGTTCTTGAAATACTGTATTGGAGAAACAGGTATGTGCATGCTTACTGCAGTTTTCTTTGTCTGGTTATAAGGAATTTGGTTCCTACAAACTTCACGTACAAAAAGCTACACTGGATAAGTAGGGGCTCCTTTAGTATTTATTTTAGGATGAGGCCCAGAATTTGCCTTTATGTTCTAATCCCTGAATGTGTTCTTTGTCTTTGTTTCTACAGATGAATTGTAAATATCTGCCAGAACATTTTAGGAGTTATTTGTGCACTTTAGTACCATAATTATTAATCATAATTTGGCTGATGTTAACCTGATGCCATTAGTGCAGTTGGTTGTTGCACATCTGGTATTTTTTTCACCTTTATAAGAGGTGAGCAGAAATAAATTTGGTACATGTTGTTTGACCTACTATGTTGAGTGTCCTCACTAATCACATCGTCAGACAGTCAGCTTTGGAGAGTTTCATGTATATATAATATATACACACACATGTGCATATGTATATACGTTGTATGTATCTGCTTAGCCGGAATGCCTAGTTTTTAGTTGTACATAACTTTCCTGGTATCTCTTGCTACAGGTACCACACAGTGGATTGCATTTGCAGGAATCATACTAGAATTAGGGCAGACCAACACGTATGTGGACAAGGTGTTATGGCCTTAAAAACTTCGGCAGTGCTTGAAATGTTTTCTTGTTTTGAAATCTTCAAAATGCACTCAGGAAATTGGCATTCCCTTCCTGTTTTTCCTGACTTACTGAACAAGAGCATTCAAGGCATTGTTTGTAAATGTGATGGTTTTGTTTGTAGGTTTTTTTAATAATTGAATTTAGCAATAATCTTAGTACATAAGAAAAATAGTTATTGCTTAATTCTATGTAAATGGCGCTCTTGATAGTGGGTATTTTAGTTGGAACCAGCATGTCTTAAGAGATTGTATGAATTTGTTTCAAGTTAATTTTAGGTGCCATTGTGAAGTATGTAGGTTAACAGTCCTTGGTATACAAATGCATTGTCTTGTTTCCATGAGCCAGGAATACCTACTAGGTTTTATTGTTTCTTACTTAAAGAAGAGGGAGAAGATGGCAGGTTTCCTTCTGAGAACCTCTTAACAAATGGCTGTGTGTTACCAGTAATCCCAGAAGGAAGCTGCACTGTACTGACAGACACTTTGCTGCATATAGTTTTGTTAGTAAGGTATCCTGAGCCCTAACATTTTTCATTGTGAAAAGTTCTATGGCACTTCAGTTTAGCAATGCAGTTAAGTTCTCAATACATTAGATACCACTGACAATATATATTTGAAAAGTTGTCGTATACGTTTTTGTTGCCTTATGTACGTTGTGCTTTTTTATGAATTTATTTTATTTTTTATTATTTAAAAAAAGGGCAGCTGAGAAATCACAGTAGATACTTTCCCTGATATGGAGGCTTTCTTTCCTAGTCTGGGCATACTGCTGGGATGCCCTTTTGAAACTCCATGTTGTTTGACAGATGGTTAGTTAGTTTTACATGATATTACTAGACATTGTTTTACACTTCTTCCTCTAAAGCATGTGAATCACATAAAGTTCAGTAGAGAGTCTCAGGATCTTAGGGCATCCAAAGATGACAGAGGAGTTACGGAATTAATCTCATTCTATAGGAACTTTTTCTTTTATATAGTTGTATATACTTTTAAATTACGGAACACCAGGTTGAGAATGTCATGTCTGTTTTCCATCATGTTTCTTTTTCACGTACCCACTTATAGTGTAGGGTTGTTGATTACAATAGATACTTTTTTGAATGGGAGTCACCATTGAAAGTTGAAGTAAATGCCAATACATTATAAAATATTAAGTAATTTATTTCTTGAAACAGTGCTACTAATGAATACTGTCTTTTGGATCTGCATGTTGTGCTTTCCTTATTCTCATATCTACTTGTTTAGTGACATCTTTGAAAATTTCCTGCAGATTCTTGAAGATGACTTTGTTAAAGAAAAGATTTTTATTAGAATAGATGTAACTTTTTTTCTAATTTGGTGCAACTACAGTGCTGGAATGTGGTGAAGGAGAGATTTGATTGCTACCTATATAATTTCCCTTTTTGTTCTTGTTATTATTATATAGATATGGTTTTGGACAACATGATTGCCTCTGGCCAGCTGGATGAATCCATGAGAGAGAATGTGAGAGAGGCTCTCCTAAAAAGGCACCATCATCAGAATGAGAAAAAGTTCAGCAGTCGGATTCCTCTGGTTCGGTCTTTCGCAGATATAGGCAAGAAACATTCTGACCCTCACTTGCTTGAACGAAATGGTGAGATAAGTTGTAGCATCCAGTTTGTACTAACCTGGTAAATAATGTTCTCACTGGGAGATGAAGGAAAGCTCAGCTGGTAATAGCAGATAAGTGTTTCCTTCTTGATGAACAAAGAACTAACAATAATGTGGATGGTGTTCCTGGATATTTTTTTAGTTTACTCAGACATTCTACTCCTGCCTGTATACCATAGCATGCATTATTATTTTGAAGTATAGAAATAGACCTACATTGGTCCTAATGTTTTTTAGTATATGCTTGTATAAAATGTGCAGTGTTTGAGGAATTTCAGCATTGTGGCATAACTTTATACGTGTGTATAAAATGGATGCTACTTTCTTATACAGTCTTTGCACAAGAGATTTACATAATGATCGTATAATGAGTTCAGTGATGCTGACAATTAATGTGCTTTATTCCAGGGTTGTTACGTTAATATGGCTAGAAAAAGCTCACCATGCTAATGGTGAAGATAGTACATTTACTTAGGACACTGTTTATTTTTAAGTGGTTTTGTAGAAAAGGATCTAATGGGGAAAACCAATCCCAAACCCAAGAAAGGTATTAGCAATGTTTTTAGAAGCTGCACCACGTCTTGTTTTGAACCAATTCCTGAAAAATCTACTCTAGACATCCAGTTCCAAACTCCAAACAGCAATATGTTCTGCTGAGCACCTTACTTGTATTCTTGTATTTCTGTGACCTCTGTTTCCATCTCTGTTCTTTGTTTTAGTTTACCTTGTGTTAACTAAGACACATAAAATTTTTTTGATCTAGTGAAAATTAAGGATTTCATGAAACACTCCTTGAAGGGAACTTCTTTTCCTGTCTTGAAAGATACCTCATTGCATAGAATATGTTTCACTTAGTTAAGTGCTTGTTAGGAGCTACATACGCTGGAGTACTCTACAGCAAATGCCCAAGCTTACTAATACTTTTTGTTAGCCAGGGAGTATATGATGTATGCTTAAATATTTCTCTGATAGTTTCAGAATTATTTTTTTTTTAAGAATGAAAATGCAGCTAATTTGTACGAGTGTATTGTCTTCTGTAACTCCCAAGTCTCCTGTTTTGTTCAACAAATACAAAAATTTCACACACAGACTTGGTTTTGCCCATCCTATGTTTCCAGCTGTAATTCTGAGAATTTTGTATTTGAGGTCTCTTACTTGTCAGTTACCTTTCGTGTATCACTTCCACTTTCCAGTGCATTTTATTCATTAATTTTGACAACAAAATATGGGATATATGCCGAAATAAGAAAACTGTATAATATGGTGAATTTTTCCTCAACATATACCAATTTACTTTTTTCTTTATAAATCTATAGTGATCCTTGAAACTGGTAAACTAAAAATGGATGTGTGCATAGTACTTGTTAGGCTCCTTGGAGGGGTGTGTCTGTTTAGGACATTCATGATTTATCACAGGTATACTGACAGAAATCTAGCTATTACTGTAATGATTAATACAGGCAAACCCAACCAGTTCGCTCAGCTGGCCCTATTTTCTTCACTGCAGTTTTGTGGTTTTAATAGTTGATTTTTGGTTCTTTTGTTCTTAATTTAAGTCAGGTTTGTATCTGTAGGACCCACTCTTTCATTGTTGGGGGGGAAGGGAAATGTATGTGACCTTTATCTAGGCATGCTTTTTATCCTTCTTGTAAATTATTTTAGAGTTGTTCAACTGGCTGGTCTCAGTAGTGCCTGCTATAATGGTGAGAGAAATGTCTAGTTTGGTGTTTCCTTGCTTGATGGCGTGGTACATGAAAACAGCATGTTTTGGGTTTCAGGCATTGTAGGAGAAGTAATTGGTAATCTTTTCAAGGAGACTGCCATCCCAGGAAAAGTGGTTTTGGTAAACAGGAGAAGTGGTTTTGCTAAACCTTCTAATGGAAGTGCTAACATGAGTATCAACAGTCTCTTTGCCTGCTCGAGGAAGAACAGAAATCCACTGCAAACTCCAATCTGAGGGAACCATCACAAGACTATGTTCTCTTTATATGAAATGGAAGTGTGGGAGATTGAAGCTGGGTAGGGCAAGAAAAATAACAGTGGATTTGGAGAAATGTGTTGGATTTTAGGCATAATGGGGCTATTGGTAAGTCATAGCAAGAAGAAATGGAGAAGGGAATATGTATCTCATTTTTGTGCCTTCTTCAAAAATATATGTTGAGGCTACAGCTGACTGGGAAAATTCTTAGTAAAACAAAGCTTATATTGGAAGAAAGTTGCATTTAACACAATTGGATACGTTTGACCATGTTCACTTTTTAAAAATAAAAATTTTTTTTTATCTAGTCAATGGAGTTAACAGAAATATTTTAATGTTTTGGTTGCTAATGATTTTTCAATGTACTTTTTGGATGGCATTAACAGTAGCTGCTGTGCAATTTGGGATAAGAAAGTCTTCTAGAAAAAATTGAGAGTCAGTTTCAAGAGATAAAAAATAAGGTAATATCTTCTCCCACAGATCTTTGGCCTTCTAATTAGTACTTCTCAGTAATTTCTGACTTCTCTAATGTCTGAAATCAGATTTGCTCTTATCTCTTGTCTTACTTGCATGAGTATGACACTTCAGCCCGTAACGCTTGCAATTTGTTATGTAAATTGTTAATGCTTATTTGTATCTATGTGGGTTTGGTGTTTGCTTTTTTTTTTTTTTTAATTTAATATATCCCTTTTGTAAGCCTCATGGTGTTCCATTTGTTTTATCTCAGGGGAAGGCCTTTCAGCCTCCCGCCACTCTTTGCGGACAGGTCTCTCTGCCTCAAATATTTCCCTGAGAAGAGAAAGCCGTTTGTCAGTCCTTCTCAATTACCTTCTTCCTTCTTCAAGAGCTGGAACCCCGGCAGCCTCAAGGTGTACAACCCCTGTAACTACCCCTCAAAACACACCACCCTCCAGTCCTACGTGCAGTCTCCTGCCAACCACAAGTGCCCAGCCAAGTCCACTTCAGGGCGAGGAATTGCTGGTGTCACCTGCCAGTGATGATATTCCCTCAGTAGTAATCCATCCACCCGAGGAGGACTTAGAATTGCAGGAAAGCCAGGAAAAGAAGACAGAGGAAAATACTGGCAAAACACCAGGCAACTACTGAAATTTCAGCTGTCCATGTGTGATGCTCTCTGCATCTGGATCACTTGCATTGCGATGTTTTTGGCACATAACTTGGGCACAAAGGAATATGATAACTATTACCTCTGCCTGCATGTTTATTTCTTCTGAGTTGTGACTGTTTTCTTGTTCGGCATTTTTAACTTTTTTAGCTTTTAACTGAAGCAAGCAAAAAAATCTTTAATTAACATTCATTTGTATAATTAAAAAGTAATATGGCTTTAAAATCTAACATATAAGCAAAATGTCAAAAATGGTGGCCTTTTCCTTTCACTCACCTACAGTCCATATCAGGTTTTGCTTTGGTTTTATCAGTGGTTGAGTTAATATTTTAAAACAGTGTTATCCTGTGATAGGTACAGCTGAAGACAAGGTGAAGTATTAGAGATGATATGAAAAGAATTAGGAAGGATGCCATTATCAGTGGTGTTCATAGTTAGTTGTAAAACGAAGTCTTCAAGCAGTTTTATTTTTGCTTTTATGCTTTTAAAAACCATGGCTCTTAAAACCAGTAGACTTTATGATGAAATTTTCAGGTACAGTTCACCTACAGCTGTTTCCAGATAGTTCTCCATTAGTGGATTGTGTCAGTATCAGACACTCAATTAGTGTTTTGTTGTGTTTGATATGAAAAATTGGAGAAGGTAGTTAAGAGTTTGTAATTGTAGTTTGGAGCTCAGCAATTTTTTATTTTTTTGTCTTGCAAGGCTCTGTTCTTTATAAGTAAAAAGGTATATAGATGTATAGATTAGCTGAAAGAAATTGTCAGAACATTCCATCCTTTCTTTTTAGTAAAAATTTCATAACTCATGCATTCTGCATATGTACTCTTATACTTGCTTTACTTCTGCAGAATTATTACCTGGGTAGAGACTTCATGATTCTTCTAGGTAGAGCATGTTTTTAAGGGGGAGATCATCTTTCTTTTCGGCCTTCAGCCTCCTCCTGCCTTTTTTTTCCTCTCCTTCTCAGAAATGTGTCTTGCCAAAACCTAGCATGTAGGTTTGTCTGCTTTAGACCTGTGTGTATTGGACTGGGGAGGAGAGGGGCTGATTTCACACAGGTCTTCTGTCAGTGCGGCTTTTCTTGGCTTCTTCCTCGCTTGTTTAATAAATAAGAGCACACTGTTACTA
The DNA here is from genome assembly GCA_013399855.1 of Oxyruncus cristatus. Lineage (NCBI taxonomy): Eukaryota > Metazoa > Chordata > Aves > Passeriformes > Cotingidae > Oxyruncus > Oxyruncus cristatus. The sequence goes on from VXAY01001328.1 coordinate 1,848,467, forward strand.
TAGCAGCGAAAAAATGCTGATAGAGAAAAGACTATGGTTATCTGCCTTTTCACTTTTGGTGGCCAAGTCACTGTAAAGGAAAAGAGGAAACTGTCATAAGCTGTTATCTTCAGATGAAGTATAGGGGCCTCATCATTACTTAAATTCAGAAAAGCAAACAAAAACCTTCATTTTCTGACTTCCTTATGGGAAATTAAGAGCATTCACATCATGATTATTCTCTCATGGGTCATCTTCCAAAGGTAATTAGAAATCAGAAGTAAAGTAACAGCTGTAATTGGTTTTCCAGTTCTCATTTATCTGACAGGAATGTCAGCATGCCAGACCCAAGGTCTTTAGAACACAAGAGAAGACAAAAAAATGAAGATCAAGTACTTGATGCTATTATTATCATCACTAATAAAGCTTTCCACCAGAATTTCCACATCACATTCAAATTGCTTTTCTTCCTCAAGGGGATGTTTCTCACAGAGGAAAAATCTGAAAGGGATGGTTTTCCAGTTAATCATAAGTAAAAGTCTTTTCAGAGAATGTTAAACACCAACGATGATGGAAGACATTTTTGTTTTCTGGGGTTTTTCCCCATTTTTTAATTCAAGTAATCATCTGACCACAGAAAGACACTTTTTCCTTAGAGATGCCTTTGAAGACATTCTCAGACTATGACTTCAGAGCTGCAACTGGACTAATCTTTTTCTTGGGAGACAGAATCAGAAGGAAACCCTGACGAAGAAGTAATCTTCCTAGTGTTAATTAAAAAAAAAAAATCTTCCTGCTCCATTCTACTACAGAGTATGGTCTGTTCTACCTCTCTAGTAATTCATAGTATTGCAATCTGAATTAATTTTCCACATCTGTGTGATTGAGTTGGGTTTGCCTCCTGTGAGCTTTAGGAACTGTTAATTTTCTAATTGCTTAGCAGTCATCTGTCCTTGGCCTTGTCTTCTTCAGACTTTATTTTTTAGTCTTTGCTGTCAATAGCTGGAAGGTTACTGAACTTAATGTGAGTTACTGTAAAAGGAGGGAAGAGGGACACACCTTTGGTCTACCACTTAATTTTAATCAACCAGTCATCAGTTCATAGTAAGTCAACCAGACAAAGGATTCTGTTAATTTTTTTTATTTATTTTCCTATCAGTTGAAAAACTATTGAATAATGAATTCCATTGGTAAGGCTAGGAAGAGAACTGTGTCACAGCTAAAAATGATCACTGTTAATTCACCAACTTTCATTGAGCTTTCTTAATGTCTGTGAACAACAGCAAAGCGGCAGGGGTCTTTTGGTTCACTGATAAGTGTACTTTAGAACTGAGCAAAGTAACATTTAGAACAGCTTTGCTCTTACAATAATTACTTACTGAAAATAGTAATTCAGAAAGGTTTGCATACTTGCTTTCTAGTAGTAATTTGAACATTTTTTTTTCACATTAGGGCTGCATTGGAATTGAGTTTTAAAAATTGCTTCTCATTTCCTCGAATATAAATATGATGTGACTTCATACTTAAAAGTTTTTTATTATGGAATCTTTGCCTATATAATTATATTGGAATAGTCATGCTTAGGTATTGAACTTGTATCTTACTCATCTTCTTATATGAAGCAGAGATGTGAGACAATTGCTAGAAAATGCACATGATCTTGTGATCTTAATAGGTTCTAGTCCAAATTACTCAACACTTAATCGAGTGTTGTCTTTTGGAGGAGACAGGTGGTACATCTGCCTAACTAACAACATCAAGGAGAGCACTGTGTGTTTTTAATGATCCCCTTGGTAGCTTGGTAATGATAAATTTCTCTGTCTCATAGTCTGACAGGTGCTGCTAGGTAGTTGTCCTTTTTGCAGTAGCCTCTGAGTTTGCATCTACTGAACTGGAGAAGAGAGGTAAATGAGTTCTTTTGTTAGTGTGAGATTTGAAGTGTTTCACTATTAGAAAAGATAACTTTTTATTAAAGTTTTCCTGCAAACATCACTTTTTATTAAAGTTTTCCTGCAAACATCAGATTGATTGATACACATAATGAAATGCAGTATCATATGGAAATGCTTGCCCAGGTCTGAAAACCTATAAGCAGTTTTGTCATGTGAGAGAAGCAGTCTGTCCAACTGCAAGGCCAACAGAAAGGAGAGCTATTTATGTATGGTTAAAGATCAGATAAATATTCCTGTGTCAGTGCTGAAACTTGTGAGCTTCAACTATGAGTGGATGGAGAAATTTTGAAGGCAAACCTTTTAGAATAATCAGTATCACTCTAGTACTGAAATAGTAAGTGTTAATATGTAGAATCATTATTCTCTGTCCTTCTCCTTGATTCTCTCCCCTTTTTACTCCAGTCTCTGCTTGCTCTTGCTCTCAGTGCATTTCTGAAAAGTGCTGAACGATGCATTATGGCTCATCTTTCATCAGTTACAAACATTCTGAGTTTCCTTTATTGCTACTGGAAGAGGGGAAAATGTAAAAAAAGTTTATATGTATAAACTTTTATATTATGCTGCTCTTCTGTAACAACTCTTTAATATTTATTTCTAGTTCTACAAACACATCAACTCTTAAGCAGTTGAATACTTTGATCAACTGATTTCACAGTGGTTGATGCTGTGATTCTTGTGAATAATGCTTAAATCTTGGAGCAGAAGAGTAGAATGTTTTTTGGGGGGGATTTTTTGTTGTCTAGCTAACTGAACATAGTATTTATAGTGTTAGCTCATTACTTGTGCATGTTAGGATTTATGAAGGAAATTACAGCCTATTAACTTCATTTGATTTTTTGCTTCAGGAAAAACTACCAATACCACTTTATATCCCTTTGAGCTGTGGGAATGAAAATTAATGATAAACGCTTGGACCTGCATATTTTCTGTTGATGACTCTGAGAGAGTTTTTTGGAAACAAATATGGGGGTGAAATAAAGTGAATTCAATTGTCATTTTTGAATGCTAAAAAATTTCAAAATTGCTAAATTATAAACGTGGAAGTATGTGAATAGTTATGTGGCAGTAGTTAGGATAGAACAATAGCTCAAAGGTAGCCAGTGAGGACTTAATTTGTTATCTTGATTAGTGTGACTTGATTTAAATACGAACTTTCTCCTTGTAATACGATATTTAGACTTCAGTCTTTGTGTAGATGTGGCTTTGAAAGCACGTGGAAACATGTTCTGTCACCACAGCTGAAAGGTGTGGACAAGCAAGAACGCCAAATGCACTTCTAGTGCATGTTAAACCGAACAAATAAAAGCTCTGTAATCCAAAAGGTGGGATTTGGGCTTGGTTATGCATGCCTAGACCAGTTTTTAAAGGTTAATTGGGTATAGGGATAACCATGATGCAACATGGAATTCAGTGTGTGTGAACACTTGTGTTACATTGACTTTTGCACCCTTTAGTGAACCTGCAATTCAGTGCTGTTGGCAGTGTGGCAAGCTACATAAGATGTTTTTGTTTTGGTGCAGGTGTTAGAGGGAAGCTGTATGTTGAACTTGAATAACTTCATTGTGCGTGCCTCTTCAGCTGAAATGTATATTCCATATAGTAACATCTGGTCAGATGAATAGTAGGAGCTTTGGTCTGTTGATGGAAGTCATGGTTTGCAAACTGTCTATCCTTCATGTAGCACACAACTTACTTGTACACCTTAGTGAGGGTATCATTCCTTGTATTTCTAGCCTGAGGCCTGCTGATGCTTTTTACAACTGCAGTAGCTGCTACACAGCAGACCAGACAGCAGAGGTGTTTGCATTTGGTGCCCAAGGACTTCTTAGTATGGTGGAGGGCTATACACTAACTACTATATCAGTTATGATTAAAATGTCAACAGTTATTTTTTCTGCAATTGAAATAGCTCTTGTTTTCTGGTGACTGTTCTGCAAATGGCCATCATTTGGGCAATACTTAATTTTTTAAATTATGTCATTATTTTGGCAACACAGTGTTAATGTTGTTAATGTTGCATTTATGATACTAATGTAGGGCACTTGTCCTGAATAACGTGCACATTTGCTTTGAGCAAGCTGCCACATTGAGTTTTCGTAGTGTTGCACACTCAGTTCACTTCATGCACCATTTTGAGCTTATCTGCTTTGTTTCAATTTAGGGCTATTAGCATCTCCACAGTCAGCACCTGGAAACTTGGACACTGGGAAAAGTGGAGATGTTAAAGGTCCTGGGACAGGAGGAAGCAGAGAAAACAGCACTGTTGATTTTAGTAAAGTAAGTAGCATTAAATACCTTAGTGTTTAGCACAGATTAACTATGTACCAAATAACGTGCTGATTGTAACTTCCCCCTTAGTTACAACTAAGATGCCTACCAATGTACGCAAGACATAAGTACTTAGACATAACTTGTACATATGAGTGTCAAAATATGGTCTAGGCTAAATGTGTCACATGTTTTGAAATTCTTCCCAGTGGGATGGAACGTACTGTTTGATTTTTCTCAGTATTTTGGTAACGTAAGAGTGCAGCTGCTGTACTTGCCTTTCTCATGCAGATGGAGGTATTTTCAGATCTGCTGTTGAGGCTCATGTGAAAAGAATTTTGTAGATTGTGTTTTAACTTTTTGTCCTTGGACCTTTTCTTGGTTGTGTTTTTTTTTTTTTTGCGAAGGGGACTTTTAAAGAGGATTTGCTGTATATGTGTTATGGGTTTACAAAAGTTACTGTACATCTTAATCATTAGGAGCATATACTACCACTTTCTGAAGGAAACCTTGTAAAAAATCTACTGTAAATCTCTTGTTTTTCTTTCATAATTTCAATTTGCTGGGCAAGTTCCATTATGGCTTTTACTATAAAACTTAGTCTGTAGTGTCATCTGTACTGCGAAACACTGTAAGAGAATTGGTTTGCCAAGTTCAATAATTATGTATAAGGAAAACTAACTTATAGTGTAGTTCTGATCTAATCATGGTAGGTACCATACATTCCTGCTCCTCTGTCACAGTTTTTATATTTTTGCTTGGCCTGTCCTTGTGTACACCTGCCTTGTCTCCTGTTGGACAGGAGTCAGCCTCCTGGCACTGTAGTTGTGGCACACTTGGTGTGGGACTCAAGAGGCCATCTGTAAGTTCCCTAGCTAACGATGTAACTGGTGCTTGTGTGTGTGTGTGTGAACGTAGAGTTCATGTCCTGCACCGCTTTCTGATGCACTTCTGTAATTATGTACAGAAATGGATGTGAAGATTTTCAGCTGTCATATTCTTTATGGTGAAAAGATAAACGTACAAATTATTTTTTCAAAATTATAGCACATTTGAAATAGACAGCTGCGAAATAGCTCACTGCATTCTAGAAACCACGTGTAATTACATGAACTCTCTTTAGTTAATTGTGCATAGATTTTGTTAATTTATGTCCTATCATGAAATGTTTGTCATTATAATATTAGAAAGGTAATTATGCAGTTTGGAGTCTTCTAGGTGTTCGTAATTCTAACTGCTAGAAAATAGTTTATTATTATTTGGCTGGCTCGCTGACATTTTCTAAATGTGTTTGTCTTTTCTGTACTGTGGGATACTTAATTTGCTTTTTAATTTTTCTCTGTAGCATAAATGTGTAGTAAATACCGATAAGCATAAATATGTTACAAAATTTCTGCTAAAAAATGTAAGGGAATAAACACTTGTTTCATCTTTGTATGAATAGGTTGATATGAACTTCATGAGGAAAATTCCTTCAGGAGCAGAAGCATCAAATGTGTTAGTGGGAGAAGTAGATTTTTTAGAAAGACCCATTATTGCTTTTGTGAGGCTCTCCCCTGCTGTGCTTCTCACGGGTCTCACAGAGGTTCCAGTTCCTACACGGTAAATAAATGCCTATAAAGTCTGGCTTTACTTACACAGTAAGATAATATTTTTTAAGATCTTGAGTAGATGAAAGTTTTTATATATACTGTATTAAGCTCAAGAAGTGTAGAGTTTTGTTAAACGTTATGCCAGTCATTTGCTGCAAAATTTGAATGAATGAGAGCTGCCATAAAATTCTCTGAATGCATAAAATATATGTTAAGATGCTGTTTTAAGCAAGTGCAGGAGTTGAAACTGGTAGATGACTTGGAGTAAAAGCAATGAGTCTTCCAAGCTGGTGTTGCCATTTTAAAGATGGGCATGAAGATTGTTATAATTCCCTTCAGTGTGACACAGCTTGTCAGTGGGGAAGAGCCCACCAAGTCTGAAAGACTGTCTAACCTGAATCTCTGCTTGTTCTGTACAAATACTCTATATATGAATAACGTAGGTGGTCGGAAGACCTTTTTCTTTGTTTATTATGTGCTCAAATCTACATGATTGACACTAGAGTAACCAATCTGCAGCGGGTGGTTGGAGCGGTTTTCGTTGCGCAATATGCCATCCAACCTGGTGCACCCACCCCTACTCCCCCAGAATCATGGGTCTGACCAGTATGCTGTGGGTATGTTTACTACAGGTGTTCAGAATATTGAAATGCTGGTCCCATGATGAAGGTAGCAGATCATTTCATCAGCCATCACGGAGGACACTTGATTTTCTGTGCACATTGATGTACTGGGCTGTTTATGTTGTGTTTGGCATACATTTGTACATTCATGTTTTTTGGTGTTGGTTTTTTTTTTTTTTTTTAGTGTTTGTTTATCCTTGTACTTTTCAGCTTACTCTTTTGAAAGGCAAAAATAAATATATGTGAGAATTTTCAGAGGATAGTTGATGTTAGTGCTCATGCTTATTGGGAAATTCCAAAATGTCTGCATGCAGATTATTGTCTTAATGTAGCTAAAATTATTCTGTCCTGAGTTTTTAAAATGGTGTAGACTTGCAGATTTGAAATAGCGTATGCAGTCTCAGTTTCAGTTAGGGTAGTAAATTTGCCAAGGAGACATAGAATTGAGCTTTTTGTACTGTGAGATAAAGGAAGATGCTACTTTCTTTCAAGTGCTTTGTACTGAGGAACTTCATGGATTATAGAAAGAAGGTCTTGAAACAAATGACTGAAGTTTACTCTTTGGTTTGTATCCTTTTGAATTCGTAAGATGCTACTCATGTTCAAGATTTTGGTGGAGTTCTGTTTCTTTTTTTAATAAAAAAATAATTGCAATAACTTACTGGGATTGGAAATGGAGACTTAATATACATGTTAGGTTTACTTAAGAAGATTTTTGGAATAATTTTGGTTCAGATTTGAATTCCTTCCTATAATGACTTTGAGGCAAATTTTTTCAGTGTTGCAGAAGTCCTTTAAAGATCTGAAATGGTGAAAATTATATTTTAACTTCATCACTAAATTTTCCTTAAACATTAGTTTGAAAGACTCCCTCCAAGTATATGCAGATGAATCAGCCATATTCATCTGTATTGCTTTCTCCACAGGTTTTTGTTTTTGTTGCTGGGACCAGTAGGAAAAGCTCCACAGTACCATGAAATTGGAAGATCAATAGCAACTCTTATGACAGATGATGTGAGTGATGTATTTTAAATGCTTGTAGTTGAAGTCTAGAATAGTATATTTACCACCTGCTTTCAGTAAATGATTTTGGAGTGACAGGTTAAAGAAAAAAAACCCTCAAACTGGTTAAATGAATAAACGCTTAATTATTTCTTGTGTTGGTGAAGTAGATTAACTTTCCCCCTTGTCTGTCTTGAAAAAATCCTAAAGGTATTTCTGAAACAGTTATTTTGGCTTTGGTGGATAGATTTCATTTTTGTGTTAAATTGGTTAACAGAAAGACTAAATAGAACTGGTTTTGGTATGAATCACTGTATGTCAAAAAGGATGCAACAAACTGTGTAAGTGTTCAGGACAGAAAGTTTTAAGAATGCACGCAGTTGAGTCATCACAGGTATTTTTTTATCTAAGTAAGGTCAAAAAATTAAAATTAGAATTTTTCTAGCCATTTGAAGTCATATGTTTAGAACCCTGTTGGTTTTAAAGGCCACAGGGGAATTGGAACTTTTTAAGATTGTTGCCATCTTACTGAGCAGAATTGGGATACTTTAATTTTGGCTTCACATTGAGCGCCACCTACTGAATTGCTGATAATTTTTAGGGTTATCTAGCAGAAATTCAAGTATGTTTGACTCTAGAACAATTTGAATTTTTACTAATTTACTCTAGAACAAGTTTGGAAATGTAAAACAAAAACTTGTCATTTTGCAGTTGAGTAACCAGCCTGAAAACAAACCACTGTTTGTTCAGTGTGAGAACTGAAAGCTTTAGTTGCAGCTTCTGATTTTTTTAGCTAGGCTGATCTGATTTTAGGAATACTGTAGATCATTGAAATAGGAAAAAAAATCAATTATTTAGTAGTCTAAAAAGACCTAAATAGACTTACAAGATCTAATTTAAGATCAGATGGTTTAATGGTCAGGTAGTTAGAGACAAACAGTTCAGATTTCAAGTGTACAGAAGCAATTTAGGATCATCTTCTGCAGACAGTTTTTTAATAGCAAAATTAGTATATTCTCTCTGTGTATAAAATACATCTTGGGATTCAGGGACTGTTTTTTTATTTTATACTGCCTTTTTGTCAATTCAGAGTTTTCTGTTGTCATCTGTAAAACAATGCAGTGGTTTTGTTTTGGTTTCTTTTTGAATTAGCAGGAGGATTGTTTTCATGTGCTTTTAAAGTAGTCTTTTAAACTTAATTAAGCTAGATGTATACTAATGAAGTTCTTATTCTTAATAAAAACTAGTGTTTTGGTTTGAAGCTTACTTGAAGTATTTTCAGTCCTGATTTAGCACAACACAGTGGTACAGTGGCTGTAGGGCAGAATTATTCAGGCAACAGTACATGAATTTGATGTCCTGAATATTGAAGATTAACTTTTTATTTAATTTTAAAAATGAACTCAGTATTCATTCTGAGTTTGAAGATAAAACTACCTCATTTTATGGTCCATAGGAATGTGCATACAGGTAGCTTTTAATGCAAAAGTATGCAAGTAAAGCAAAAGCCTAACTTTTCAGGACCTATATTTTCCAGGCCTTTTTAAAAATAATGACATGTAGTCATTATATAATGATAATCAGTTACTCTTTCAGAAAAATAAAATAAAAATGAATGTTGAGTACTTTCTTCTTGTAGGTTTTCCATGATGTTGCCTATAAAGCAAAAGACCGAAATGATTTGTTGTCAGGAATCGATGAATTTTTAGACCAAGTGACAGTCCTGCCTCCAGGAGAGTGGGATCCATCTATACGAATTGAGCCGCCAAAAAGTGTTCCTTCCCAGGTAAAAGGAAAAAAAAAAGTCCAGTCTTCCTTGTAGTGAGGGGGCCAAAACTGAACACAGGATTTGAGCTGCCAAGTACAGAGGGACAAGCACCGCTCTAGTCCTGCTGGCCACACTATTCATGATACAGGCAAAGATGTTACTGGCCATTCTGGCTACCTGGGCACACTGCTGGGTGATATCCAGTTGGCTGAAAACCAACCATCAGGAAAGTCCCCACATCCATTTTGCGAGAAAAAGTGGATTGTTAATTTAAGTTAAAAAGAAAAATAAAGGGATGAAGAAAAGGGGGAAAAAGACATCAGTTTTCTGCTGTGCTGTTAAGGAAATGTTATTTACTTTATTTCCGTCGGAAGTATTGAAGTGAGTTCATGTGAGAACTAGGAGAATTGGTCAGAAATTGTACCTGAATTCATATTACAAATTTTGCTACCAGTCTAGCAATGATCAGCAAGAATATTTTTATTCTTATAAAAACTTCTGTTTGCATGCATCTTTGATTGAAATGCCTTAATGTGTTTTGTCTATCATATAGGGGTTCACAGAATGTTTATGAAATAGATAAAAATTGATCATAGCACACAGTTGTGATGATACAGGCTTAGAATGACAGCCAGGAAAAGTGAGTCCTTAGAGAGACTCTGTCTTCTCCTTCTCCCACTTTACAGCTTAGGGGAATTTGGGCTGACAGGATCAAAAGCAGGGGAGAGACCAGTACTTTTGGTTCAGGAGGTTGAGTCCAGTGGTGGTTTGGTGGAGCTGGAATAGAAGGGGGTGACAGTGCAGAAGTGGAGTTTATTAATGAATTGCCTGAGGCTACCATGTAACTTCTTTCCGAAATAAGCAGGGCTCAGGGTTTTTTGGAAGGGAAGTTCAGCTGAGAAATTTATGACGAGCTGGTGAGCAGCCTGCTTGGCAGGGGAGTGACTTCTCATTTACCCTTCAGTTAAATACTGTGTGTGTCATAAAGTGAGGTCAGTTTCTGCTAGAGGTTTTTACTCTGGAAATGGTTGAGAAAAAGTATCTCAATATTTCTGGGCCTCATGGTTGAGCCTCTACTGTGTTTTGAAAAACTAGGCTTTGTTTTATCATGTTTCAGGAACCTATTTCTCGTAGAATTTAATACTGTTGTGAAAGGTACTAGTGAGATCTTTTGGGGAGTATTCTACTGTTGTCTGTACTCAACAAAAGATGAATTTGGCAAGTGGAGGACTGCTGATAATCTGGAATTATCAAAAAAGGTTTGGAAGGCATAGTGTCTCTGCGTGCCATCTTTTAACTATACTTTTTAGTCTCAAAGAATCTTTTTTTTTTTTTAATTTTTTTTTCCTCCTGTCTTTTCTGTAGGAGAAAAGGAAGGCACCTAAATTTCCAAATGGATCTACTCCTACAGGAGAGACTCTGAAAGAAGAAGGCCATCATGCTGGACCTGAGCTTCAGAGAACAGGAAGGTGTGTTCACTTCCCTAAATGCTAAGCTACCATAAAGAAATAAAAGTGATAAATCTTCATCTTAATGATTGACATTTGAACATAAAAAATCATGCTATAAGTGTCAGAGTGCATCCTTTGTCCTTTTCAAGTGTTGGATTCTTGCCTATAAATACCAATCTGCTGAAGTATTTTCAAGCCTGTGGCAATGTTTCTCAACACATTTGCGAAGGATTTCACATAAGATGCTGCCTAATTTAACTAACTGACTTTTAAGAGTTGGGTTTTAAATTTTAATCTTCAAGAGCATGCAATTATCATAATTATAGCAGGAATATGCAATTTAAGTATTGGGCTAGGTACTAAAAATTTCCATTGATGCAAATCTGTTTTATTTAAACATGTATGAAATGGAACAACAAGAATTATAAAGTGGCAAAAAGTACTTTGGTATTGGTTAGCTTTGGGTTTCGGTCAGATTTCTTTTAGACCTAAAATAAAATTGAAGGAATTTCTTTCAGTTTTTGTTCTCTGTTAATTCTGAAATACTTTCCAAAGAAGTCCCCAACATTGGAAATACTTGGTTAAGATTAAACTTTAATATCTCAAACGAGAGTAAAGATTAAATCAACTGAGAAATTCTGGAATATATGTGCAGTGTTGTTTTCCCCAGAATAATAAACTTCCAAATGAAATGCATCTTTCTCATACATTTGCGAGAAAGGCATTACAACACTTGTGTTGATTTTTACTGATGTAGTTTGTTTTAATTACTTTTTGCCTCTTTGTAGACATTATGTGGAGCTGAGAAGTTCATTTCTACCCACAGATGAAGCTGTTCTTTTTCTTAGGAATTTTTTTTTTTAATAATTAAACTAAATTTTTGTAAGATTAATAACTAGTATTTTGGAGTTTAAAAGTTTTTTTAAATTGCCAGATCTTTTTAATATTTTGATATTAACTTATCTGGTTGAACTAACTTATGTATGTTTGGTTTTGTATTTACACTTATAGAANTAAAGTTTTTTTAAATTGCCAAATCTTTTTAATATCTTGATATTAACTTATTTGGTTGAACTAACCATGTTTGGTTTTGTATTTACACTTATAGAATATCTGTGTACTCCAGATGCAAACATTGACCTAAATTTATTTATGGACCTAATCATTTGTATGTAGGGAATTCAAATCACTACTCCAACAAGTAGTATTTCAAAATTACTACTTGGAGTAGTAATATTGAAATGTATCAATGAAGTGGTCTTGGTTGATGTTTAGCATATTTCTTCTGTTCCTTGTTTTGAATATCATAAAACAGATTTGACTTTAAACAGCATTTAGGTAAAATAGTTTGCAAAGTTATTTTTCAGTATCTAGCCCATATACAACAATACCTAGCCAGCTTTAAAAAATGCGGCTAACCTACTTGATTATATTTGGAATACTGCTTAATTGGTATAGATAATATTCTCATTTATGTTTTTAACTGTTATGATGTAATCTGGATTGTGAAATAGCTAATTTGTGCCGGCAATAGGCACTGGCAGTGATGTGTAGCCCATAGTTTTGAACTAGCTAGAATCCTTTAGTGTACAGTTTGACGAGTTTCATCTCACCTATTTAGGCTTTTTGGTGGTTTGATACTTGACATCCAAAGGAAAGCACCTTTTTTCTTGAGTGACTTCAAGGATGCATTAAGCCTGCAGTGCCTGGCCTCGATTCTTTTCCTATACTGTGCCTGTATGTCTCCTGTAATCACTTTTGGAGGGCTCCTGGGAGAAGCTACACAAGGCAGAATAGTGAGTACAAAGAATGGTAGTGGCCAGGCTTTTAGACCTTCAGAGGCAAGTCACTGTGTGCATTTGTCTCATTTATTTATACTTGTATTTGAAGAATTTACCCACAGCACTTGATTAGCCTGCCCCAAAGCAGATCTTCCCCAAAAGGTAATTGCTGTGGAAAATGTGGGGAACCCATGTGAACAGGAGAAGATGCACAGTGGAGGTAAAAAATGTTTATCCTGCCTTATCGGATGAATGGCTTCATGAATTGAGAAAAGGCTTGCATTGCCTTCTTTTTGGCTACTTAAAAGTAATGAATAGCAGTAAAGGTGCACCATCCCACTAGGCCTACTTTAGGCAAAGTCAGAGGCTCAAGGTGGATAGCCAAGAACATGTACTGGCCTTGAGTAGTAGGCCTACGAGGATGATAATCCTGAGGTGTATGGCGAGCAGTGTGTGTTTATGTAACAGACAGGATATGTATGTGCTTGCACTAAAGGTATGTTGGTCACAATAAAATCAAGTGTCCAAGGTTTATGAGCAGAAAATACTCTTCATTGTAAATGACTCAAATATAAATTGTGTCCTTACGAAATTTTGGTAGTGTTACGTAACATAATACCAGCAGCTTTTTCACCAGAATATCATTGTACTCCTTGAGTTTTTGGAGCAGGGAAAAATTAGCTTCATATCAACAGTGTTAATAACTTACTGTCAATTGGCTTATGAGTAAACTAGTTTGAAGTGTATTTTCTGTTTTTAAATCTATCACAAAGAAACAAGGCTTTGTCCTTCTAGGGGAGGGAAGCATGTATTCAGACATGTCCTTTACAAATTTTAAGATTGTGGTAAAGCTTATAATGATATAAAATTCTTCTTGATACTTAGATGATGTTTTAAAGCTTGTATTATATTAAAATTTAGTTAACTCTTCTATCTCTTTCAAGTATGTCTCGACTCAAATTTTTGTTAATTGATGTAGCACTTTAAGCTGATAGAAAATACAGAAATAAGTTGTATCTTTTCTGCGTGCTGGTATCGCCACTCTAGACGTAGGAATTATTATCAAAATGTCAGTGTAAATTTTGAATTTACGACATGTTTAATTATGAAAATACACTCCTTTTAAGGCTTGATTCTTAAACACCTTCTTTCTTTTAGCTATCTGGAATTGTTTGCGGGTTTGTTCCTGCCTTCAGATACTTGGTGTGCATCATTGAATAAAACACTTAGTTACTGCACACACATGTTCAAGCACAGTAGCTGATACTGTAAGGTACACAGTTTGTCTTTGAAACCTTCCCTCGCATTCTCAGAGGTCATCACGTCCACAGTACTCCTCTCCCTGCCACCCTGACTGAGAGCCCCAAGGTTAATGCATTGACTAACCAAAAGCACTAATTCAAAGGTAATAGAACAAGAGATTGGGATTGTATCTTTTTTCCTGATATAATGAACAAAGGACTCATTTTCATTTTTAATAACCCCAGTTCAGCAAACCATTTTGACCATTTTCAGATGCTTTCCTGAACTGGAGCTCAAGATTGCATAGATACTGCTTTCCTAGGCTTGCATAATTGCATAATAGCAAACACTTAAAAATTCTATCAGGAACCCTGTAATTCCGTTACAGGAATCTGTAATCCATGACTCCTTATAGTAGTAGGTGGTATAGTTAAGTATTTTCAAGATGAAATTTATTATAATTTTATTATTTAAAATTTCTACTCCTCTCTTTTGAGGTGGTGTTTTTTTTTTTTAGCAGATAATGTTATAGTAAAACGTTTAATTCAAGAACTGAAGTAGTTATCTTAATTCAGTGAAAGAAATGCATTACCAGGTGGGACGTTGGTTTACTGCTCATCTATTTTTGGTGTCATGTATACATAAACCAGTATTGTTCAGTAATTTCCCCTGCACCTCCGCCTGTCAGTTTGTTTTTTCTTTTGTAATGCTTGGTTGACTGATGCAGGTTTGATACGGCAGGCCGTATCATATTTTGGTACAGGTATGTTGCAATATATATATATATATCTATCAATTTGCTTTACAGAGACAGATAATTCTTCCCATAAACTACATGTCCTTTAACTATTTTTTTTCTTTTTTTTTAAATGTTTTAAATACGTATAATTGTTGGTATGCTTTTCCTCCATAGCTAGCAGGACTAGTAACTTGTTCTAGTTGGATGGCTTTATGTTTCTCAGGAGTGAAGCTTTCAAAATCTTTTGTCCGTGGTATTGTTACTGCAAAACTGTGTTAAGTTGTTCTTGTCTCAAACATCAATATTAATTGCAATGTTTTTACATCTTGTCTTGTTTCTAAGTTAATGCATCTTAAAGCTGTATTTATGCAGATGTGATGCTAAACATTAACCTGAAAGGCAGCATAGTTACAGCAGTTTCTTTTCCCCCAAACAGAGTGCAATAGAGTCTCTTTTTGGAGCCTCATTAACTGGGATTGCCTATTCTCTCTTTGCCGGGCAACCTCTTACTATCTTGGGAAGCACCGGACCGGTTCTGGTATTTGAAAAAATATTATTTAAATTTTGCAGGTAAGTGATGTTTGTATTGGCCTGATGCACTTTTTAACTTTCTAGCCTGTTAGAATAGCTGTAATTGAAAACATATGTGCATTAAATGTGTGTATGTCCCTGATGATAAGTGCAGTAGCAAGAGGCTGAGAAATTTATATAGTTTGGGAAAACTGTGAGGCATTGATAAACCTTAAATGAGAAAATCAGTGATAAGAAGTGTCTAGGACTTAAAGTTATATTCTGACTGTATGGACATGTTGGTTTGGGTTCTGCAGGGGTAAGCAAGGATTGATTGGCAGATGAATCTAGGAGAAACCATCTGGGTAGTTCTGGAGAGATCACCCCTGTGCTGCTTCCCAAGCTAGGTAGTTGCACTGTCAATCCTAGAAACACCTTGCAGCGTTGCTTTGCTTTGGTGGAAGATGAGACAAAAAAAGTTCCTGCTTCCTTGAGAGCTAACATCAAGGATGAGGAAAGTGATGAATACCTACTGAGTTTGGCCTCAGTATCTGTTTTCAAATAGAATGTAGTATTCCTGATTTTTGGCTCAGTTAATACTTTTTGTTTCTTTGTTCACACAGGGATTACGATCTTTCCTACCTCTCCCTGCGAACTAGCATTGGTCTGTGGACTGCATTTCTATGCATTGTGCTTGTAGCCACTGATGCCAGCAGCCTTGTGTGCTACATCACTCGATTTACTGAGGAAGCTTTTGCAGCCCTTATATGCATCATATTTATTTATGAGGCATTGGAAAAGCTTTTTCATTTGGGAGAAGTATATGCCTTCAATATGCACAATGATTTGAATAAACTGACTTTATATTCGTAAGTACCAAGTTTCTATCTGTTAGTGAGATAAATAGGAAAATATAGAGACATACCATTTACTAACTAGCAATGGGTGCCTCCTCCAGGAAGAGTAGGAGGAATGCTGGGGGTGGTATGGGCATGAGAAACCTCAGAAAAATGCTATTCAGGATGCAGTGGAATTGAATTTTCTGCGTTAGCTATGGGTGGTTGGAAGGGATGAGAGGCTGTGACAAAAAACCAGCTTTACTAAAGGTCAGGAGTTCTAGAAATCAAAGCTTATAGTGTAGTTTCGTGAAAGAGGAGGAGTTGGGTTACCAGCTCACACCTGCCAGACATAGATTCTCCTCACTGTTCCTGGGAGAAGCTGCTCATTTCACATAGCTTAGATGAAATCAAAAGTGAAGCTGTTCTTTGATTCATCAGCAACTCAACTGTTTATCAGTGATCCATACATTCAAGATCAGTATCAGTAATACGGCAGATAAACCACAATGTGAGACACACATTTTTAAATTGTCTTCTGTTACTAATCCCCAGAAGTTCTAATTGCACCCACACCACTATTTACCCTCCTGCCCCAGACATGTGGATTACAGTCTCACACACCATCTTTGAGGAGTACAGATTTCTCTGCTAATGCCCCCTTCCTGCTGTGCATCCTCCAGTTTTAGTTGTACCTGTGTGGTCTCAGCGGTGGTGAGGGAGCCCCCAGCAAGGTCATGTCCATACACCTGAGGTGGGAGTTCCTGCTTGTTGTGATGGGCAGTCACTCCCTAGTTGGAGAGCAGAGTACTCACCATCCCACTGGGCAGCTGCTCTGACTAGCTGAGGCAGAGCTCATCTTGCACACAGAGTGTGACTCCTGGCAGGGTTTTGACTATTTTGTTTCTACTCAAAGATCTCTTCTCACTTTTACAAACATTGATGCTTCTTTGGTACTTTTTTTCAGGATGAAAAGGCAAACACTCTCTCAGACTGCCTCTTGTTTTCTCTTCACACATGACACTTGCATTCACTTTCTTGTCTTAGTAGCTTTTAAGACCAGGTCCCATTGCCAGGGGTGGGCCATGGGAGTACATTCACTTCCCAATTTCCCTTTATTTACTGGCTGATCATTCTTCTGTTTAAATGGCTCTGGGTCCTCACTGGACTCCTATGTGAGCATGTTAAATTCACTAATAAGGCAGAAACTGCTCTGTAGGTCTTGTGGCCCTTGCCACCTGGTTGTGTTTTGGCACAGGCAGGCCACGAGGGTGGAGAGGAGGTGTGATTTTTCTTTGGTTTATCTCTGTGAGGTATCACATGTCTTTCAGGATGTGCCACAGTGTTCACCTTTGATTTGTCCTGTATTTTTTTTTCTATCACAAAGCTGTAGGAGATCCAGCCCTTTACAGTTGTTTTTGGTTTCTTTTCTTTTTTTTTTTCCCCTCTGTACCCCCAGTGGTGAAGAGTGTGCAGAACAAGCATGTTTATCTAAGTGAGCCACAAGACAGTCTCAATACTCTTAGATTTTCTGGGTTTTTTTCTTACTCCTTCTGGATTTCCACTTATCTGCTTGGTGGCATCCTTTGTCTTCATTGCATTTGTTGAGAAATTTGTTTTGTCAGTCTTCCCTTTCAGCATGCTTGTTTATGTTACTGCCTTGACCAACAACTAAATATGTTTTCTTTTTTCCTCATCGTACTTATGGTTGCAATTGCTTTCTCACCTGATGATTCTGTGTTTGCAACTACCTTGTATGAATTACTGCTTTTCAGTCCTCTGTTATTTCCTTTTGCTGTTACTCTAGGATTCAGTTAACAAAATATGTTTACTTACTATTTTTAAGTTCCCAAAACATCGTGCTTTGCAAATCTAGGTTCTTTCTGCCTATGCACATTTAGTGTTATTTTTCCTTCTTTACCTTCACACCATCAGATGCAAATTTGCCCTTCCATGGTTCTTTGGTTTGTTTTTTTTTAGTGTCTTGGTGAATCTCATAGAAATGGAGACTTATTTCTTGCTTATTACCTGTTTCTCTTCTTCTACATAAATGTTTACCTGTTAAGCTTACCATTTGGTGTACTTGAATTTCATTTGAAAACATCCCATTAAATCAAAATTGTTTTGGTTTGTGTTTTTATTATTATTATTTATTTTATTTATTTATTTTTTATTTTATGTGTAGTTCTGTCAACCTGTCTGACAGAAAGGTTTCTGGTCCAAGTTTGCAAAACACTGCAGTAGGGAGGGACAATTCTACTCCTACAAAAATATTACTAAAAAAACCACGTGTACAGTTGTTTTAAACCCAAGCAGTGTATGCATGTATATCTTCAGTTAGCTCACTACATACTCAAAAATGGTGTCTTACTTCAGGGTGACTGCTTTTGGTCATGTATAGATCAGAAGGCATGCAAATACAAGATAAATGGCTAACCCCCAGAACTTTGGAACAGACAAAAGAAATTTCTAGAGGTTAATGACATAGTCTAGTTTGAAAAGGAGTTACAGGAGTTGTTGAAATGTAGTCATCTACACCAGTTTTTTGAATGAAATGTTTTCAATATCTCCGTTTCCTTTTGTGTTAGTATGCAGTAAGACTAATTGAAGTTTCACTCATCGTGGGACATTATGCGATATAGAAGTCTAAAAACCTTCATTGGTACACAGTCATAGAAAACTGTTTGTGCCAAGTTCATTGAATTATTTTAAAATAACACAATATTTGTTAATATAGGGTTGTTGGAAAGTGGAGGCATTTGGATTTTTGTCTTAATCTGTTACTTACAATATGTAGAGGTCCACATATGTTTTGTATCTCATTTTGTTTTCAGGTGCTTTTATTTTTAAAAACTGGCAGATCAGTCAAATAGTTAAGTCCATATCTTAGCTGCTTCTCATGCTTTAAAATACATAGTTCTGGGGTTTTTTTTTTGTACTATTTATTAAACCTCCTCAGCAGTTGTCTCTTTGATTCTTTATTTCCCCCAAGACGGCAGTAGTTCACGTGATGTAAGGAGGAGCCTTGTACTCTGCTCCTTTCATAGAAGGTTGGGATGAACTCTGGCTTAAACTCTTCAGGATCTTTTAATTTACTGCGAATTGCTGCATTTTGGCACATACAGCTTAAAAGCAGGAAAACTAATTTTCTTCCTCCCTTCAGATGTGTGTGTTCTGAGCCTGAGAAACCAAGCAATGAAACATTGCGTGTGTGGAGGAGTATGAATAAGTCTGGGGAAGATATAGCATGGAGCAACCTTACAGTTTCTGTGAGTATCTGAGATATATATCTGTGTGTAAGTATGTATACAAAATATATGGACAGTACCAATTTGATTAATATTTTTTTATCTGATTTCTTTTATTATTTGAACCTGGACTGTTTTCCTTAAAACTGTATTTTTTGAACCCTCTCATTCCTTCCACAAGGCTTTAAACAGTCATTGTAGAGGTTTTGATGAGCGAGTCCAGGGCAGTAAATGCTAATAGTAATGTTAAAATAGTCTGCTTTGGGTAGCCACTTTAATCTGGTAGGCAGCACAGTTGTCTTTCTGAAGTGCAGGTGAATAAACAGGAACTTTGTTTCTTCCATTTCCTGGAAAGGATGAACAAATACTTTTAAGATGATGTGAAACAGGAATCTGCAGTAAAAATGTGGTAGCAAACATGTTCCATTAGTTTGTTGGACATTGGTATAACTACAACGGAATCAAAGGAACTACCTAAATATTGATTGGAAGAAAATAATAATTTGAAATTGAAAATAACTATTTGGAACAGGCTTGAAAGCATTACCTTCAGAAGTGAATATTTTATACTAGTATCTGATTTTTGTGGGTAAGTGAAGAGGGAATAGTTACCATGTGGAAATGCTCTGGGAGGCTTTAGGGAGAAACACTTTTTCTTGTTAGTATTTCCTTGGGTGATGTTCAGAGGACTAAATGCAGCTGTGTACAGCCACTTTGTGTGCCCTGACATCTTGTTTCCACCTACATCTTCAATGATTTGGATCTGCTATAAATTTTGTGTTGCATTTGTTAGCTCTGTGTGCCCACTTTAGCCATCTGAGGCTACAAAAGGAGCAACAGCAGCAGCAATCTGTATATGGGCTCTCATTGTGTTTAAGCCTAGACATTGACAGTGAAAGCAGGTGTTTTCCACAGCAAAAGTACTATGCTAAAACCTCAGTGCTTTACTTGGGCTTTAGCAGTGCTGTTTTCTGTGTACCACCAATGGCTCCTTGTTTACTATAATCACTTAAAATAAATTAATAAATATGAAGTAAATATAAAAACTAAGTCCAAGAGAAACTGCCATTCTGTGTGCTCTTTCATCCTCTGAATCATCTTTAGTCTTACCTGAGAGATGGAACTGATCCAGGATTTGGTGGTGCTTATAATCAAACTAGGTTGTTAAGAGGAAGAATTTTTGTCATAACTTACATTTCCAATAAATTACTCTGTTTTAAGACTAGGTTGTGGCAGTGCTGCTTCCAACTATTTGATTTATCGGCTTGTTGATTCCTTGTACCTCCATGTGCCTGCTTTAACTTTGCTTTGCATTTCAATAAGCCTTTTGGATAGGGATCATCTGACCTGGTTTTCTTTTTTTATTCAAATCCATTATTTACCATGCATTTCTACTTTGCTAGAAACTTTTTTTTTTTTATGGTTGGATTAATCTTATTTGAAAAGTCTGTTTGTTTTCCTTAACTGTATCAGAACAAAACAGAATCATCAATAAAGAGGTGGGAGAAGCTGAGGAGATGGTTTTTTTATGTCCGTTAGCTTGAAAGTGGATGTTGGATCTTCTGCTTTTCCTGGGCTTAATCCCGAGGAAATAATCCCCATAACATCTTTTTTATATACATTCTATCTTGCAACGCTTTGAAAAACAGAATAGAAATGATGTGAATATAAAGAAGTTGTTTCTTTTTGGGCATCTCCCAACATTTTGGCATGCTGAAATAATCAATGGTGGCTACTGTGGCTGTTCTGGAACAGACAGCAAACATTTTTAGCATTTCAGGGTAGGTAGTGATAAAGGAAAGAACCCACTTTTTTGGGATTGTGGACGTTCTCAATTGTGTTTTGTATAGAAAAGTTGCAAGCTTGATTGAATATACTAAATGAATAAAACATAGAAATTTAAAGGGTTTTTCTCTTTGCAGGAATGTTTAAAATTTCATGGTGTGTTTCGTGGATCAGCTTGTGGCCATCATGGACCATATATTCCAGATGTTCTCTTCTGGTCTGTCATACTATTCTTTACAACATTTTTCCTCTCCTCTTTCCTTAAGAAATTCAAGACTAAACGCTATTTCCCAACTAAGGTAATTCTGATTAGAGACTATTGTTATCTTGTGATAAATACCTTAATATAACTTAAATTGAAGTTTTTATTGAGATATTCATTTTAAGACAGAAAAGGAAATTAAAACCAAAAATTAGCTAGTAATTGCAAAAATGAAGACATTAGAGGAAAGAAATTGGCTGCAGAAAATTCAGTTCTTACTCTATACTTTGGTGTAGTTGTAACAAAATGTTCTAAACGTCTAAGCAGTCCATCTCCCCATATTAATGGGGATTGCCAGATACCATTTGCAGAGATAATACTACTGCTGTTTTCCTCACTTAGCCATACAAAACAATCGATTGCTTTCTCCACACTACTGATGTATGTAGAGTTCTGAGTGGTTCCTCAGGGGATTGCTTTTTCTAATAGAGGCTAATACAATGATGATCCTTGGACTGATTTACACATTTTCTTGTAGGCAGAATGAAGTGGTTAGATCTTCTATAAACCTCAGCCTACCCCTGAAACATCTTCCTTATGTTTAATAAAATTATCTCTGATAATCTGAATGTATTGCAAATTGTCTGCCTCCTATTGATTAAAACGTCAAATATATGAATATTGATTTCAGAACTCTTCAGTAGTGTTACTGATTTAAGCTACAAGAGACTAGTTGTGATGGCTCAGTCTCCTAGTATGATTGAGGGGACAGGAAGATGATGAGGGAGTTATTTTAAGTAATTTGCCTCTTGCAGTAGACCACTTTTAAATGAGGTAATCAGATGAACAGAATTATGAGGTAATTGGATGTCCAGAATATTTATCTTAAGCAACTTCATATGCTGGCATGCAGCTTAGTATGAAAAAAGAGAAAATATATGTAATGTTCAGCGACGTAGTATAATATAGACAGACATCACTTTTCATAGGGGAGAAATTGTCTTTCTGTACATGCAATGACGAAAAAGCAAGACTTAACACAAGTCTTTCCTTTATAGGTGCGTTCTACCATCAGTGACTTTGCAGTATTTCTGACCATAGTAATCATGGTTTTGATTGACTATTTTGTAGGAATACCTTCTCCTAAGCTCCTTGTTCCAGAGAAATTTGAAGTAAGAAATAAAACCTTTTGAAAATGCTTGCAGTTTTATAGACAATAGAACAGTGGAAATTGTATAGAAACAGAAATGTTTCTCTTTTTTGCTTACAATGTAGTTGATCAAGTAGTCTCTTTTGGATGTATGTCTCACCTGACAGAAGAGACTGCTTTATATCATAACTGAAAAGGAAGCATTCTTTTGTGCAAATGTACGAATATGAGGGATTGAATGGATTTGTTTTCATTTTTTCCATATAAATGCCATGTTCACTTTTAACAGCTAAATCAGTATTTTGGTCAAAGCCATTGGAAAAAAATCTGAATGTATATTTAAGAAACTGATATTTTGTTTGTTCAAGTTGTTTGCAGCAATAAAAACTGTGTTCTGTTTTAGTTATTTAGTTCTTATTGTTGTTGGGGTTTTTTTACAGCCCACCCGAAAAGACCGAGGATGGTTCATAGATCCTCTTGGAAGTAACCCTTGGTGGACACTCTTAGTTGCTGCTGTTCCTGCTTTACTCTGTACTATTCTCATTTTCATGGATCAACAAATAACAGCTGTTATTATAAACAGGAAAGAGCATAAACTGAAGGTAAAAGTAATTTTTCTGAAAGCCTAGTGTTGTGTAAGTCAAGTTTATTTTAAATCAGATTCATTCTGCAAATTTGTGGAATGTTAACAACAGCTACTAAATACATGTTTAAATTGACTAATAAAGAACAAATACAATTTTGTGGACCCTCTTGAAGTATGTAACTTTTATAGTTACAGATTATTTACCAGCTGAGTTGGAAATAAGGTATCATATAAATAGAAAGTTTATCAAGTTATTTGTTTGCTTAATTTTACAGAAAGGCTGTGGCTATCATCTTGATCTGCTGATGGTTGGTGTTATGTTGGGGATATGTTCTCTCATGGGTTTGCCGTGGTTTGTTGCTGCCACTGTCCTGTCTATAAGTCACGTTAACAGCCTGAAAGTTGAATCTCAATGCTCAGCACCAGGAGAACAACCAAAGTTTTTGGGAATCCGGGAGCAGCGAGTGACAGGATTGATGATTTTTGTGCTGATGGGGATGTCAGTGTTCATGACCTCTGTGTTAAAGGTAAAACACAGTTTTTCCAAAATAGTTTCTTTGTGGTTTTGATTTTCATGTTGCGATTCAGCATTTCATAATGTTAGGAAGTTTTATTATATTAAGTAAAACATGCCTGGACCCATTCTTAAATTTGTTTTTTAGCAACAGATGTTATTGAATAGAAACAGTGTGGGAGGATGTAAGAAAACAAAATCCGAGAAAACTAGGAATTTAGTGAGTAGTAAAGAAAGCAACCTTTGTCATACCTGGTTTTCTTGCCAGCTCTTTTTTTTATTTATTGTATCCATGTTATCTAAAAACTGTAGTTTTTATGTGAGTGCATAAATGGGGAGAGAAAGGGAGTGTGATAAAAAGTTACTTGAGCAGAAGTAGTACGATATAGCAGAAGGAACAAAACCATCTGATTTAAAAGGTGACCGTTAGAAATTACATTGTTCACTTCTTGTTCTTATCTTCAGCTTCTTAAACTTCATTTTATGCTTATAGTGTCAAGATTATCTTATGGGTCATCATGGTGTAATAGTGATTTTGCTGGTTGTATTGTAGCTTCAGATTATACTTTGTCTCTTAATTTATATCCCTAGTGGCCTTTCAGGGACTTTATTGAAAGAAAACTACTCAGTTCAGTTGGCTTTTTGCTCAGATTTTACTAAAATCTGTTCAACTTCTGCTTAGTTGTTTCAAATCCAGTAGTTAAAAGGAGAAACAAAAGAACTGCTGTCTCTTTGTTGCCAGAATATCAGATATTGCATCACTGCTAGTACCTTTATAGAACTTTGCAAAAGTCAGTTTAAAGACAGATCACAAGTAATTTCAGAAGAAACATAGCTTCTTAAGTTTAGATAAAGGGAAGGAATAAACCTGTGAATGCACAGCTATAGGTTAGTAATTAGTTACATATTATAAAGTGTAAATAGTTGACCATTTGTATGTGTTAAAGAATGTCAAAGTCTGAAAACAATAAGGCCGTAGTAGTTACTAAAAATAGGTATTCAGATTTGACAATATCAGATTGAAAAGCTGCCAAGAACTTTGCTATATAATGGAAATAATCAGAAACAAAAGCAAAAATAATGAAATAGATTTATTGTTGCTCAAAAGCAAAAGTTAAAAGTGCTGATTGCTGAAGCAAGATGTTTGCCCCATGTTTGAACAGTGGATTCTTAGGAACTAGTGCTTTGTTTATGGATCCATGCTAATAGGAATGAAATAATTTCTCTAGTTTTTTTATTAAATGTTTTTCTTTTTCAGTGTGAATGACTTTTATTGTTCAAAAGAAGTAAGGAGAACAAAGCCTTGCATCTGTCAGTTGCTGTGCTTTTGTTCCATGTGTGGATCTATACTGATTTAATGCAGTAGAAGTTAAAATATCAAATTACAGAGCTCACAGTGAAGACACTAGCCACACACACGTAGTAATGAATCCCTAAGGCATAGTTTTATTCCACACTGTTTAATTAAAGGCTTTTGTTCAAGCTTGATAGCAGCACAGTTTTTATTAAGATTTCAAATTGTATGTTGCCTGTCCTTTACTCAAAAGCTTCACTGCAGAGGTTTGATGAAAGTGCCACTGAAATCAGTGGACAATTTTGTTATCTTAGTAGGCTTTAAATTATATTAAAAGATAAAATTATATTAAATGATATAAGATGTGTATTATATATTATTATTTAAATTATTATAAATTCTATCTGTAGTAAGCTTTAAATTGATGTTACTGGAGCAAAATTTAGCTCTGAAGAATTAGCAGACTTTCATAGCTCAGTTGGTATGGTGGGATTTTCCTTTTGTCTGCTCCAGAAATGCAAGATAAGTGATCAGAAGTAAAACTTCATATAGCAATTTCATGAAGTTGTACAGAATACAGTAGTGTCAATACAGTTCCTATCAAATTGCAACATAAAGCAGTATACTGAGCATGAATACAAATCTTGGTTGCAACCTAGAAAGTTGAATGAAGGGGCAGTCAAGAAGGAACTGCTTTTTTCATCCTGGTGATAGCCTTGTTAGTTCTAGACTTTCTTGCTACTCAATGATCCATATATTTTCTCTTAAAATAAAGGACCTCAGCTTTTACAGATTTCACTTCAGTAAAATATAAAGTAAAAAATAACTTGGTCTGTATCTTTCACTGATATGGACTGCTATCTTACGCCATGTTGATTCCACTTTTAACTGTGGGTGTTTTTTCCTCCCCAGTTTATTCCAATGCCAGTTTTGTATGGTGTGTTTCTTTACATGGGAGTATCTTCATTAAAAGGCATTCAGGTAAGGTCTGATATTAATGAACAGTTTGTTTAACACTGACTGAAAAGGAAACTGTAACACACTACATTATGTGAGCCACAATAACATTAGTCCGTATTGTCTGAATAGCGTGTAGGATAATTTCTGGAGTGTAACGATTCTTACAGTATTGTGCCTTCACTTCTCAGTTCTTTTTAATTTATTCCTTCAATAGTCTAGCCAAGAAACAAATTTTCTGAAATATTGTGGAATTTTTTTATTATTAGTGCAAGGGGGGAAAACCCAACAAAATAGCCTCCAGTTCCACCTCCTTGAATATTCAATGTCCTTCATTAGCATTTTATTTGGAATTAGCTTACCTTTCTGGAGTCCCCTAAAAATGTTTATTTTCTTTTGGAGAGATATAAAATAATTAACTGAAGGATGACGTTATTTTCTGTGCAGTTTTTTGACCGTATAAAACTGTTTGGAATGCCTGCCAAACATCAACCTGACTTGATCTATCTACGTTATGTGCCGCTCTGGAAGGTTCATATCTTTACAGTCATTCAGCTCACCTGTCTAGTTCTGTTGTGGGTGATTAAAGCCTCTGCAGCTGCTGTTGTTTTCCCTATGATGGTAAGTTTTCTTTTTTACAAGTTAGTAATTTTACAAGAGTATGTGTATCATCCGCAATATCTTCAAAGATGTTCTCTGCTTTAAGAAAGAAAGGAGTGGGAAAGAAACCCAAAAGCCCTTTGAAACACAAAGACTTTTCATTTCCTGAAAATAAGCAGTTCAATTGTGAATAGCTATTGAAAGTGAAAATGATTTAACTTTGTGGTAAGATAAAACTAGTAGTAGAAAAAAGGGCTTCAGTTACAGACTGAGTGTACTGAAAGTGTGTGTGAATTTTTGTTCATTTAAATAGTTAAATATAAATTATTTCATTTATGGTTCCCTTAAGGTTCTAGCTTTAGTGTTCATTCGCAAGCTCATGGATTTATGTTTCACCAAAAGAGAGCTTAGTTGGCTTGATGATCTTATGCCAGAAAGTAAAAAGAAGAAAGAAGATGACAAAAAGATAAAAGAGAAAGAAGTAAGTGTGAAAACAATCAAACTAAGCATGTTGTAAATTACTAGGAAATAATAAGATGAAAAAGAATTTTAAGTGATCTGAGAATATGACCTTATATACCAAATATACATTTTGAAATTCTTTACTAATGAGATTTAATTCTAGAGGAACTATTGCTGACAGTTAAGGAATTAAGTCACTGTTTCAATTATGCTGTTATGGACTATGATTCTTGTTTGTGATGAAAATCACCAAGCAAAGTGGAAAGAAGCAGTAGTTAGCACAAAAATGTTGAGGTTTATGTCTTTAATCAGATTATAAGGAGAGAAAATGAAGAGGGAGAGAAAAAGGAAGGGGAGATGGAAGTGGTGGAGTAGGGTTCTTTATCCTGCTTAAATTAATCACGAAACTGTTCATAGTATCACGGATATGGTGCTTGTGTGTGTTCGCGGAGTTGTCATTAAAAGCAACTACTAGTTACCAGTAATTCAGTAATACAACTTGTGTAACTTCTCCATAAAAGTCCAGCCTTGCTGTACATCACCTAGCTGAATTCTTTACAAAGCCTGTAACACTCTCCTTCCCCATTCTCCCATCTCCCCTTCCCGAATAAAACACTTCTAAGAGAAAAGGCCGTAAGCGTTATCTTCTGCGTGCAACTCCAGTACCTACGGGGAAATTCCCCTTATCCCTATGGAATAACTGTCAGCATGAGATACTTTGGTTTCTGCTGCATGACTAATTTTACAGACTTCTTACTTGGAATTTACAGGAAGCAGAGAGAATGCTTTCAGACAACGAAAGTGTACACCTTGCGTACGGAGAAGCAAGTTTGAATTTTCCTGTAAAAACCCTGAAATACAGGTATAGTAAAATGTTGGTCTTTTAAAAGTTTTTCTATCACATGGTGTAATTTGCTTTATATTAAGTTGTTGGTGTGTGGGTTGAATTAATTTTTTTTTCTCCCAAGCTTGTAACTTAGCCATGATTAGGAATTATGAAGGTGTATCTCATGATGCTACAGTAGTATTTTCATGTTGTATTGTTCTTTAAAACTGCATCTTAATTATAAATTTACATGACCATCTTGAACAGATCAGATGACTCAATTTCGACCAGCTGTACTAAAGGTGAAGAAGCATCCTTGGTCAGTTTTTGTGGAATATTTGTGTGCTACTGTGCATGAAATACTGAGCATTAAGCAACTAATAGCATCAGTTGAGCCATGTGTTTACCAGCCACATGGATTTTTCAGACAAAGTCTAGGTGTGTAATTCTTTGGTTTACTTCAGTGAGGGCTAAAGTCAGTAGCTTACCAGTTTTCCTCTCTGAGGGTTCTTAGGTTAAATATTGGCCTTCCTATGAATCTAGGGTAGTACCATGTCTACCTTGATCTGAGTTGGGAACAGGCAGAAGTTATTCCTGATGAGTACTACTTGGACAGCAGGCTTTAGCAACTCAAGTGAAAATACTAAATGCTAAAGCTTTTTAAAAAAACAATTGAGTTACTAATTGCTGTCACAGCAGAACTATGATTTCATCAACTGTGTGCCTGTGTTTACTATGTATTCTGCTGCCTTGTATCTTACGGGGATTCCTGAGGAAAAATGGCTGTGAAAGATTTCTCTGCCATTTGAAAAACTCTTACAGATAACCTGGGGTAGACTGTGAAGCTTAAGTATGGAACAGGACAGAAGTCATACCTACAGGCAACACCTAAGTCCACTATATGTGTAAATATGTGGAGGACAAAAGTGGAAATAGGTTTTAAAAACTTACCTATCTCTAAGGGTGAACTTATCTTGTACAGGACTTGGGAGGGGAGTGGTCTGGCAAAAGAACCTTGAAAAATATCTAGTAAAGCTTTTAGTAGTTTTAAATCTCACCTGAGATACCAGTTTTGGAATTTTATTAACACTTGCTCTTTTGCCCTTGATCATTTCCTGGAAGCCATTTAAAGTAGCGGGTTTATGAAAGCCTTAGGAGAACAGTGAGATTAAATTCATTATTTCTGACCATGTGAGTTATCTCTCAAATACTCTCAATGTCTTAGTGGTATCGATGTGAAAAACTCTTTCAAGATACTGTGTGATTATGGTAGTGCTAGTGAGTTAAATTTTCAGTTTTTTGTTGAAATACATTTTTGAGAGATGAATTCAACTTGTGGCTGTGTAAATATTGAGAAAAGGCACAACTGATGGAAATTATGAGTGACAGTAAGTATAATATTGTTGCAAGGAATTGAATACTAACCAGAAAGTTTGTTTGTTCTTTAGCATTGATCCCTCAGTTGTAAACATATCAGACGAAATGGCCAAAACTGCACAGTGGAAGGCTCTTTCCATGAGTACTGAGAATGCCAAAGTAACCAGAGCTAACCTGAGGTAGCTATAATTACTCACAAGTTTTCTAACTGTGGTCTTGTGTTTAGCGGCTGTACTTGTATTTCTTGAAATGTATATCAAAAAAATGAGTATACATGGTTTGCAAATCTGAGTTACTGACTTTTTAGTTTAGAGGAACTTGAATTTAAACTTAATTTTTCTTAATGTTGAAGTTTATCAATTTCTGCAAGTAATTATTTCATTAAATGTAATATTTGAAATGGTAATTTTAAAGTTACTCTTTGCTTAATACAAGTGTTTACTGGTCTGATGGGCTTAGGGTTTCTAATTGCTAGAGTGTATATGAGCATGGGAGTGGTTTGATCCTCGACATTACAAATCCCACTGGGAATAAAGGTAAGTCCAGCATTTTCATTGTTGGTTTTTGCTGTGTAGGATCTGCCCCATGGTTCTGTGGGTGGGGTGCTTGATTCATTTTCCTCAACTAATTTTTAATATTATAAAAATTAAATGTGGCTCAAATACTATCTTCACTAAGTATAAAATATATTTCAATCAGGTACTGGAGAGATCAGGAGTCTCAGTGCTGTGAATATTCCCTGTGAGCTGACATGCATCTTCTGTGCTAGTTGGGAGCCTTTTCTCTCAGTGAGGTCCCCATCAAACAACCAACTCCGTGTGCAATGAATCATTGTGCTATTCTGTCCTATTTCCTGTCTGGCTAAATCTATCAAGGGAAATAAACTAAAACCTGAATATGTGGAATATCCCCAACTTCCTGAAAGGCTTATATTTTACAGGGACTCGTATCTGTGGACTGAACCATCACAATGCAGCTATTGCTTATTAGTTTTTACATAGTAAAGAGGGGAGAATGGTCATGGTTGCCTTGAAACACTAAGCTTGTGCAGTCTTGTTGTCTGTGCATCTGTCTTGGTTGATCCCTTTCAGCCAATTCTGTCAAAGGAAGGCATGTTTCAGAGATGAGAAATTGTCAGATTTTCTCTAAAATTGTGTCTTGGTGGAGGAGTTCATGGTGAGAAGGGAGCATTCCTACATAACTGTCCAAGCTGCCTCAGGTACCATTGAGCTTGCATCATGGAAACAGTCGAAGTGAGTGGCCACTTAGCACTTGTGTACCATCTGACTATTCAGCACGTGTGTTGCTCCAAATTAGGCATGGAAATACGACTTTGTTTTGGCCAGACAGCAGGTCAGCCAAGGGTGAAGAGGAAAAGCTGAAGAGACTCATGAGTGCAGGCACCATTTTGAGTGAACCTCCAGCCTGTATTTGTTTAAAAGCTTTTAAAATGGTTAATTTCGTGTTTAATGTTTCGTTGAAACATTTTTAAAACTTGAGTACCACATGAGCAAGACTGTCAGGAAGACAAATAATAGAGGCATTAGAGAGATAACAGAGCGTATCTGTCAGTCTACCCTCCTCTTTAAATTGTTTTCTTTCATGGTAAATTTTCAGAAATCTGTTACAGAATTTGTGGATGCTTGTAGTATCTTATCAGATAGTCATTGGGTATATAAGGCTTGAGGAGATACAGACCTGTATTTCTCTTTCCAGAAGATAAAAATTTTTGGATTTGGTTTTCAGGTAGTCACAAGTTAGTACAACTCCGTCTTGTGCTTTCCTGTTTCCTGAGCAGGTTAATTTAGTGTAGAATTATATGCAGCACTAACAGATCAGGCTTCTGACAAGTTTGCAGTGTTTTTTGATTACTAAGGTTATATTTATAATTCCATCTATTTGTTATGTTTTGCTATTAGACATTTCCCTTCTATTCCATAACATACCGTGCTTCAGCTTAATACAGTAAAAACTCCATCTTGGTAGAAAACTTGCTAAAACTATAAATTGAAAATAAAGACCACTGGTGCCAGAAACCAGCTCTTTCAAGAGGCAATCTGATATTGCATTAATCTAGAAAATGTTGGAAGACAGGACTTCCTTGAGCCTTAACTCGGTTGGTTGCTGTTTTGAGATATTTGCTACACTTTCTTGCCTAGTGGGTGCTGTCAAGATTTAGAAGTGTCTGCACTGCTCGGTCAAAAGTAATTAACAGTAAATTATTCACCTCAGTTCTGTTAATGTTTTTCTGTGTAACAGTCTTCCTTTTGTGGTATGGACAGACATTTAGTGCTGTGGTAAAAATGGTTCTGTAGGCAGTGCTATTTTCAGATTTATCAGTTTCAAATACTAATACAAGAATGTCTTTTATAATTCCAGAGGACATGTTGTATGGGTTGGCATTATTTATTAAAAATCATATATTTAAAAACAAACATTTCTTAATTTTTGGTGTGTTTCCTGAACTGATCCAGATTGTTTTTTCTTTGTCCCTCAACCGTCTGTCATAGTTACAGACTCGACGGAGTCTGCATACACTTGTATTTTCCAAGGAGTCCCAGAATTTTTCTCTTTGTATGAATTTTTAATACATTTTTTTCCTTAGAGAGCAAGTCTACAGGTGTGTCCTCTCTTCTGAAACTCATGCCTAGGGAATCCTTCCTCTTCCACTCTTTGATTTTATTTTCTACTGTCCTGTAACTATGTCCTCGGGACATTCCTTTTTGTCCTTGGGTAAGGCACTGTTCAGTGGCTGTGTCCCAAAGAGTGTCAGTTGTTCAGGTGCCAGACAACCACTTTAGGGTCTTGCACTTCACTTCAGTGGACTCTTATGCAGGTTTCTAACTGTCCTCTACTGTTGTTGCAAGTGTGATTCTCCCTTTTGAAAGACGGAAATATTTTCCCAGTCTTGTATTACGAACAAAGTTCTTTCCCTGCCCAAGAATAAAGCAGTGTTAGTAATATTGCTTGTTAAGTATTTTTGAGTATTTTTAACTAGACAGTTTTGCAGGCTGCTATGTTGTTGGGGTTTTTAATTTTTAAAGTTGTTTTGCAAAACAGTTTCAAATCAATAATAGCATTGGGATTGGAAATTGTATTTATAGATGAGAGATTGGCGTTTTCTCTCTTTAGGCTTGTACTGTTCCTGTGAATAGTATTTAGCAATCACTAAAATTTAATAAAATTTGCATCTTAAAAGTGTCTCTGTGTAAATACTTCCAGTGTTCTTTGTGAAGTATAAAATGTTTGAAAGTGAACCAAACCTTACATTTTCCTCTTCGTTTTCAAACAGCCCTGAAAAACCAGAAAGTGTGAAAATAGAAGTGGAAAAATCACCTGTTGTGAAATATGTGGATGCTGAAACATCTTTATAGAATGGAACCAAGAGGAATTGTGTGTATTTGTGTGTGTATATATGTATCACTGTAGGATATTATACCATGGAAGTGTGATTTCCAATTTAAGGAGCAACATGTATTTAATTCTGCCATTGTTTAGGGCACTGTAGATATGCTTGCGTAATGCAAAGATTTTCCCAACAAGTAAGATGAGTGGTAATCACACTTCAGCTATTTATTTTATTGGAAATTTTATTTTAATTTTTAAATAGGAAGACTGTAATGGATGCATATTATTTTCAATAATCAATATGTGCATAAAAGTTACATCAGCTTTTGCTGATGGTTACTGGTCCACATGGCTTAAAGTTTTGCGATACCTCTGTTTATAATGTGCGCTACAGAAGTTTGTTTTCCATGCAGGCAATTAGTGCTTGTTTTTTGCAGGGTATACTTTTTTTTTTGTGGTTTCATAGAACAAATGTTAATGTGCTGTTGACGAGAACTACTGTGGTTTATGTCTCCACTCCATGCTAGTGTTTTCTGGAATCTGTCTCTCCTATTCTACAGAAGTGGCCTAGAGCCCTAAGTCAGATGATTAGTTAAGCCTTAAAATATATCTAAATACCCTGATTTCCTGCTTTCTCTCTTTTTTTTTTTTTTTTTTTTAATTCTTTCATGATTTTTCATTGTTGTCCAGTAGCAGTATGAGTGCAGTAATTATAGTTATAGCCCTAAGTCAGTATTTGCCGTTCTGGACACTCCATGTTTACACAATATAATTTGAATTTACAGGCAGCGATTTGGTCTCTGGGAAGATATACATACTTGCCACATAAGTACTCTTGAATTCTTTTCTTCTGGTTTATACCTGCATTTTTTTTCTATCAACTTTCAGGGTCTGATTTACTCAACTCTAAGAATGAAATACTCTAAAAGTTTCGTGTCTTCATCAAATGTATTTCTTGGGTTTTAAATTTACTGTGTATTTGATTAAATTAGCTGTAGTTTAATTCTGGAATAGGTTTATGATCAGTATTATTTTATGGATTACTAGTTGCTTGTGGTATTTGTGTGTACAGTTCTGATCCTCTCCATTGTAAAGGGCATATATGATAGCACACCAACTTATTTTTAAACATTTTATTTATTTTAATTAGTATAAATTTTTATCATGTACAATAAATCGAAGAAATAAATATTCATTTATTAAAGTAAATGGGATTTTTGGGGGGCTCCACTGATAAAGATACAGTCAGTGTGCATTTATTATACTTAACATTTTCAAGTTCTAGAGTTTAGCACTATAATATTTAAAATAATGAGAATTTTATATATAAATGAAAATCTTGATCACTTACCTGCTCAGTTTCCATTGTTAATACTTTTTGCCTTATGCCTTAGTTGTGGTTTTTTTGTTTGCTTGTTTGGTTCTTTCTTTCTTTTTTTTTTGTTTGTTTGTTTGGTTTTGGTTTTTTGTTTTTTTTTTAATTTACTTTCCATCTCTACATTCTGTATTGCCACTAGCCCTTTCTGAATGTATTGCAATGGCTTTAATTAGAATCTGTGCTCATTTAAAATTAGAAGATGCTGCTTACGTAATTTGGCTTTTGGCAAAATTGGGAGTTTTATCATGGACCAATTGAGGTGGTCCAGCAAAAGGAGATGATTCTGGAGGAGGGCAGACTTTATCGGAAAATACCACTTGAGGTGGACTTCTGTTGTGCTTCAGCCAAGTGTCACCTCAAGAGAAGGTACTTGTATATTACAAAAATAAAGCAATCCGTGGGAATAAATAGAAA
The DNA here is from genome assembly GCA_013399855.1 of Oxyruncus cristatus. NCBI lineage: Eukaryota > Metazoa > Chordata > Aves > Passeriformes > Cotingidae > Oxyruncus > Oxyruncus cristatus. The sequence goes on from VXAY01001328.1 coordinate 1,882,351, forward strand.
CATTTAAAAATAGCATTTACATTACATGGACTGTTACTGTTCCCTTTAAATGTAATGTAATTATTTAACAATTTTCTTTTTTTTTTCTTTTTTCATTTGACTGAATTCCAAGAAGACAGTGTAAAGAAAGGAAATCGTAGTGTACAGCAATATGAGTAATGGTATCCAAACTGTCATAACAAAGGCTCAGGTCAGTGGCAAAGCAAGTGAGGTCTGCGTTAGCAGTTTGACCAATACTGTGTAATGACCGGTGTTCTTAGGTAATAGTGTAGCTTGTGCCTTAGTTTGAGTTTGTGCTCTGTTAGAAAATAACCCATGTTTTCCCTCCGATCAAACTGAGATACAGTGAAACTACAGCAGATGGTTTCCCAAAACTTTCTACATAATTTAAAAAAATCAAAAGCACATATCTGCATGTCAGTTGTTGACTACTGAGTAGCTTTTGCTGAATCAAAGAGGGAAGATATTTTGAACATTTTATGTAGCATCATCCACAACCCATTACTTTTGTTCTAGTCCTCCCAGTAGTATTTTACACTGAATGTTCACAGTCCTGCAACAGTTTCCAAAGACACAAAAAATTACTATAAGCCTCTTGGAGTTAATGCTGGAAATCAGGGTTCTGTGGTGCTCCACACCTTGTATCTGGCTGCTACTTTGGGACGGTTAAGTTTAGGTCAATATTACTGGAAGTGGATATATTTCTAGTAAAGTAGAAAGGAAACAAAACCAAAGGCCCACAGTTCTAATCACAGTATTTATTTAATTGTGTAGATATTTTAATCAGTGCCAGAAAGACCATTACTTGGCAAACCAGTTTACAGTAATCTTTAGCTCCAGTATTCCTGGGCAGTAATAGCATGTTATACTTGCACTTTTCCCCCATGTAAACAGGAGAAGATCTAGTATTAAGTGCATAAATCCCTATTGATAATTCATGGTTAAGTGATTCGCTCCTCATTTTACACCTTCTCTGCTCTAAAATCACACATAGTATTAAAATAAAATGACTAAGGATGTAGTTTGTATTTAGATATATGTTTTGCCTTAATAGATGCAAAAGAGCAGTGATAATTGCTGTGCTTTGATTTTTTTTTTTTCTTTTTTTTCATAGGGCTTAAGCCCTGTAAAAACTACGCCAGTGTATTTCCATTCCAACAGTCAGAGGAAAATAAACAACCCAGCACTTTTTTTAGATGCCTTGGTTTCCTGGAATGGAGCTTAGTGCTACTGTGTACCTGGCTGCAGAGCCACCTCAGGAAGTCCCTTTTTTTTTTTTTTTTTTTTTTCCCCCTCCCCCCCTTTTCTTTTTTTCGTTTTTCTTTTTTTCTAATTTATTTAAAAATATGAATGTTTACATGAAGTGTAGGTCTTAATTTTGACCACTCCATTTAAATTATCATCTAAAATATATCACTTAAAATGCAGTTGCATGTTTAAATTATATTCTAGACAACTCATTCTTACTGTTTTCATATGTATTACAGTGATGTTTCTCATTCTGTTTACATATGCCCAAGTTAATGACAATTCCTTTCTAGACTAATTTTGCAATTATAACATAATATTTTTACAGTTGTTCTGTGAAATGTTCCAAATTGCCAAGTTTGTCATCAGAAGACCTTTTAGGGTAGAATTTGGTGCCCTAATGGTGGGGTTTTTTTATCCAACAAAGTATCTTGGCCATTTTTTCCACATTTAATTAAAGTTCTCCCATAAGCTATCATTTGCTTCATTCACTTGCATCTCTGTCTTTATACTGTAACTTCCTAAAGGCAGGTTAACAGGCTGTAAAATATCTGTAGCAAATAGTTGTCACATCACAGAGCCTGCACCATTCTAAAGGGTTTGTCTTGTACATATGTTCTGTAAATCATAAGGTAAATGGTTCATGACTTTCAGTTCACAAATTTAGTCCGTCAAATGAGCACCACAGCAAGCTTAGTTTTCTTTTTGCTTTCTTATGATTAGTAATGTTTTAATTACTCATCTAGGCTGAAATTATCAAGTACAGTACAAATGTGTGAAATATTTTCTTTATACCAACAGTAATTTATTTTATGGCAAATTTTAAGACTATAGAGGCACACAGCTTTGAGTCAGCATAAATGTAGTGCTATAAATAAAGCAAATTGCTCCGTACGTTTAAGTCGATTTTATTTTATAATGTTTTTAGTGAAAACCTCTAGAACTTTGTAGTTGGCATTGAAGCTAACCTAACGACACTTTCATATTGAATTTAGTATCTGTTGACATTTATTTGGAATAATGAATAAGTTTCAAAATTGATACTTTTCTAAATTATTTTATTGGAAAGACACATCATTTATAGTATTTTCTTTTCTGTTGTTGTTGATGCTCCTGTGCAAAAGTGTCTTCCAGGTTCGGCTTCTGCAGCTGAACTGAGGTTTTGATTTTAATACTCTTTATTTGAAATGTGATTACATACTGTATGGTTTGAATTTTTTACAACTGCTTTTCTAATTACAGTGATGTTTTCTTACTTTATAACCAAATCCAAAGCAAATGAAAACATTATTCCAACTGTAGAATCAACATTCAGTTTATACAGAAAACACAACTCTCAGACTTGTCTTTAATGTGAAAGATTCAGCCTTTGTGTTGTTTTAATTACTGCTAGAATAAAATTATCTTTTGTAACATTTCAGAAAGTTGGTAAAAGCAATAAAAAAATCTCCTGGACTCTATTCGGACCCTTTGAGTTTTTATTGCCCGGCACCAGGGGCCGGGGGTGCTGGGACCTGACCCTGCGGGGAGGGCTCGGCCAGGGCGTCCCCCGTGCCCATGGCAACGGCGCGTGGCGGAAGTGGTTGCCAGGGCCCGCCGGCGCTGCGGAGCACGGCGGTTCGCGATAGGCCGGCGGGCCGGCGCTCTCTAAGAAGAGGGGAGGCGATTGGCCGCGGCGTCTCGGCCGGGGGGAGGGAGCGTCGTCGCCGCCGCCGCGCCGCGGAGCCCAGCGCGCGCCGCGGCGTGAGTGGGAGGGGCGGGTGGAGCGCGTGGTGCGCTGACGGACCGCGGGAAGGGAAGGGAAGGGAAGGGAAGGGAAGGGGGAAGAAAAGGCAATATCCCCATCCTTTTCCCATTCCACTTGATGACGTCTTTCCCAGCCCTGCACCTTCACCAGCTCCGAGCCTTCAGGAGGCATTAGCAACCTCGCGATTCACGGAGGCTCCAAGTCATAGCGGTGTAATTCCCCATGAAGGTCTGCCCGGTAGCAAGGGCGGAGAGGATGAACTTCACAGAGCTACGTGTTATTCTTGAGTTGATACTGAGCTGCTCATTAGACCTCGGAAATCCTGTTTTTTTTGTTCTTTCCCCCATCTGTGAACTGCAGATTAACAGGGTGGATTTAGGCAGACTCTACAGATAAAAGTTATGCCGTGGAAAATAGCCCAGAGACTGACATTACGTGGGGTCAGGAATCTGAGAACAGGCCTGGCCATTTATGGCTCCACTGGAACTGAGGTGATGCAGAGGGAAAACAAAAAAACCAACCATTCCAGCAGAAGCTTGAATATTCTTATTTGTTAGAAAAGCAGGATACCTTGGAAACTAGTTAATCTTTAGAGAATCCCCAAAAGAGTTGTTAAATAAAATTTCTGATATATTTATCTGAAAATTTTCATGTATAGCAAACACACAGATTTCCACATTGATTCAGTCAAGAAAATTAAAGAAATACTCTTCAAACATTGTCTGTATGGTTTCTTCAGTACAATTTCCTAGGCACAGGCTGTGACTGGGGGGGATCTATTTGTCTAATTGCTGTGTTCTCTGAGAACACGAGGGGAAGCCATCCAGAGTTCCCTTTGTTTCCATCAGAGAGGAAATACGTTTTCCTCCATAGAGAGGAAAAGTACCTTTTGGGAACTTTTCATCATCTTTGATGCTTCCTTTGCCATCACTTTGACCATATTTGGAATCAATTTCTGTTTTGACAGTAATATATTGATAATTGCTCTTTTAAGGAGTGAATTTTCATCTGACCAAGTTTATGGTATTAGGTACATTCCTGTCTAGCAACAGCATCGAATGTCTTACTGAAGCCAAGATATATCTACTGCTTCTTTATCCACCTTAAGCCAGTTATCTTATGTATGATTAGATAGTGGAACTCAGCCACTGGAGTGATTAAGGAAGGAGTTAAAAGGGTAAATCGAGTAACTAGTTGGCTTACAAACTGTCCATATCCAATAGTTATTGCTAAGAAAGATTATAAAAAATGTGAGATGTCTTCTTTTTGAAGAGAACGTTACACTGTAGTTGGTGGTGGTAGATTTATCCTCCAACATATCTTTGTGGTTTTGTTTATTTTGGGGCTTGTTTTCACCTTCTGAAGCTTAGGTGTTTAAGTCATCTGAGATGGATACCAGATTGGGCCATAGATCGAGTCTGGGATAATTCCTTTGTCTCCTGTTTCTCCTCATGTGGATTCTTTCATTTCTGACAGGGTTCTTGGAGCATTTCTTGTCCTATCCTGCATTCCAGTGCTATCAGAATGCATCTCTCTTCCTATGTAATTAAATGAACATAACTAATTAGATGTAATTATCCCCAGTTAAAATGAATTAATATTCCTCTCATTGTTTTAAATGGAATGAAATAATAATGTAAAGATATTTTCCTTTTAATGTGTTGCTGTTCTTTTAAAGAGTTGTCTGATCCCATTTTTCTTCTGGCACAACCTAAGTGAGCTTTGTTTGGTTTGTTTCTTACACATTACTCATGGCTGGCTTAATAGCAGGGGGATACTTATGAGGATAGTGAATAGCCTGGCTTCATGGAAATTTCTGCTGGCATGAGTAAAGAAGAAACAGAGGGGTGGGAACTTATCCAGTGACTTCAAGGAAGTCAAATAACTGTGAGAAAAGGAATATTTATTGTCCGTTTTCTCTTAGGTTTTTGGCTGACAGAAGGATAAGACGGGGTTATATCCTTTTATCTACCCCTCACTCAGGGTGTGGTGCTAATATACCTACGTAATTTAACGACTGGCTACTGAGGATAGGGGCTTTCTGCTCTTCTCTCCATTTACACCTGTGCATTCCTGCCCAGTCAGCAGAGATACTCATCAGGCTACTGTAACTGTGAATTAAAATGGTAGAAGAGTTACTATACTTAAAGGGAGGCATGTTGTTTCCATTCTCTAAACTGGCTCAGGTTGGGTCAGATCAGCGGAAGAAGAGGGCAGTGTCTGAGGCTGGGAAGGGGAAGGAAAGGGGAAGGCTATTTTCACCGGCTGCTGGCTGTTGATGAATTGGTTTAATCTCTGTAGGAAAGCTGAAGGGCACAGCACTTCAAGCTGCATGGATAAATGCTCCTTTCTGTATGTTGTCCCTGCCCTTGTACAGCAGAAGTATTTGGGGACAAGCTGCAAGGTAATAGCAGTTAAAGTAGGAGAGTTTATTCATAACCTGAATCAAGTTTCCCAATCCATTGAGCTGTGCATCTATGGTGGTGCTGTGCTGACAGACTAGAGATGTCTGTCTCTAGGAACTGGAGAGGTAAACCCCAGGGTGAGTCTTCAGGGCTGGGTGAGGGCTGTATCCTTGAGTGAGCTGCATCCCTTCATCTTCAGGCAGCAGTGCAGGGAATTTGGCTTGATGTTTGTCAAGTTCAGTTTTGTGTAGGGACTTTTGGATCTGTAATGGCATTGGACCTTAAAAATATTAGTCAGCTGTTACTCTGTTTCATCTTTACCAAGGTACAGCAAGCAGCAAAAGCATTGGGCTGGCAGCCCTTAAGGAAAGTTGGTCTACAGCTGCAAAATGTAAATAATCACAGACTTAACAATTTTGGATTAAATCCAAGCCATAATGGGAATCCTGTTGTTTGTGTTTAGCGGTTTAACACAAGGATTACTTTTTTTTCATGGGATGCTGAAAATTTTAAAGATTTAACTCTGTTTACTCATGGACAAGTTGTTAGGGTGTGGTTTTGTTTGGTAGTTCTTTAACTGGTTGAAATCTGTTCTTTGTGCACAGGTAGTCATGATCAAGTTGACAAATTTGTGAGTTTCACACTCTTTCCTACAGTACAAATGTGAGGTACTTATTGCATCGTGTCATGCCTCAGTAATGTCCCAAATAGACTGGTGTACTGGGGAGATGATATAAGAATATCATTGAAACAATACATGGAAATTCTTACTCATGAGGACTCTTAACGCCGCTCAGCAGTGTACGTGGCTTCTCTTAACTTTTAATGCTCTTGAAGCAGAGGAAATGAATGCTTTGAGCTAGCTGCATTTGGTTTAATCTGAACTCAAGAATTTTGTCTACTGCTGTTAGAACAGGTCCTGTTTATATTCATTCCTTGGTAATAACCGGTGCCACAGAAGTGTCCTGAGGTGGTTTTTAATAACCTTTTTGAGTAGATGCGTGGGAGAGAGAGAGATGTTCCTTTTGGATCCAGAGCAGTCATTCTCTGTGTGGGGACTAGTTGTAGGATAAAGGCTTGTTCAGGAGACTAGAAATGAATGAACTGGGCTTCCAGGCTGCTTCCCAGAGTGATTTAATACAGTGGATGAGTTCATACTGTCACCAGTTGAAGTTTGGGTAGTTCTGTGATGCAAAGTTGTATAGTTGGAAAAAATACGTTCATTTGGGAAGAAGCAGCTTCTGGTAGTTTACAATGCTTTTGCTTCCTGACTGGTTTTCTTCTTCTTTGCCTTTATGAGGAAGAGGAATAAAAATCAGTAGCAGAAGAATTCTACACTGCAGGAGGCTGTCATGTTTCATATGGAAAATCATATTAAAGAGACACTAAAGGCAACATCCAAACAGTCCATATTTAGCGAATAGTAAAATGGGTAGAGAGGATGAGACAGTGGTATATGTCCTCATTTTTTAAATTGGAAGTGCTCTACCAATGTTACAGCTGTATGCAATTCTCTAGGATAATTTTACAGACCCATTCTGTTTCTGACCATCTTTTTTTTTTTTTTTTTCTCAGAGCAGGATCTGCATCAATATGATTACTTTTGTGATAGCAAGAGATTCCTCTTGAATATCCTCTTTCTGTATCTTTCTGTCTCTTTCTAGGGCTTTATAAGACTTTCAGTGAACAAATGTAAGCTGTGCCAGTGACTAGCTGAGTGCTTTTGTGAGAAGTCAGACCTGCAGACTGTATGCTTCGCTGTGGGAATTTAATATGCGCTAACGGCCAATAGAGCTCTGCTCATCTGTGGAAATAAGATGTGTGTCCCACAACAGGAAAGTGGACACTATTGGAATAGGGCATTCCCCTGAGACACAGAAGACCTAGTTCTAAACTACTGAAAATTTCTGTTACTCTTTGGCAGACTGATTGTAGATTCATGGAATGGTTTGGGTTGGAAGGGAGGGACCTAAGATCATCTAGTTCCAAGTCTACATGTCAGTAGACCTGGTTGCTCACAGCCCCATGCAGCCTGGCCTTGAACACTTCCAGGTACGAGGCATCCACGACTGCTCTGGGCAACCTGTTCCAGAGCCTCACCACCCTCACTATAAAGAATTTCTTCCTAAGATCTAATCTAAACTTATTCTCTTTCACTTTAAAGCCATCACCCTTTGTCTTGTTATTACACATCCTTGTAAAAAGTCCCTCTCTCCTATTCTCTTGTACTTTAGGACCTGGAGGGCTGCTCTAATGTCTCAAGTCTGCTGACGTCCAGGCTGAACAACTCCAATTCTCTCAGCCTGTCTTCACAGGAGAGGTGCTTCAGCCCTCTGATATAAGAGCCTGGGTTTGAGCTACAAGCTCACTGAAGGGGTTTTACTTTAAAAATATACAAGGCTCCATAAGTCTACTTGCTGGATCTGTTGAAAGGGCCTTTAGTTATTTTAATACCTTGAGAGAGCCCATGGGAGAAGACACTGCACACATTTCTCAGGAGGTCAAATAACACACTTTTAATGGCAAACTTTAGACAATAAGGGAACTTGGCAAAAATTTAAAGGGCAACATTCAACCAAAATAGAGCATTCTACAAAGCCTTGACTTAGCACATGCAAACTCATACAACTTAGCAACATCCAACCCATCTGGCTTTTAGTTAATCTCTTTTCTTAATACTTGAGTAAGAGAAAAAGAAGTAAAAAAAGAGAGAGAAGGAGAGAATTATAGCCACCACCCCATATCCAGCATAGATCCAGCTAACAGTAGTCCAGGACATGGCAGGGCTGCAACCATGTGGTGGCCACATGGTGTTGGTTTAATCTGCTCAGGCCCCCTGTGGCCACCCCTGGTGTGCCAGCCATTCTGGGACTGGGTTAGGGGCTCCAGGGAGTGGTACTGGGCAGTGCTCCAGGGCTGCCCAAAGAGGCTGGAAGGGGCTGGGGTGTGGAATGGGACACCACTTCACCTTTGTGAAATTTGACCTGTCCATTCTGGCCCTCTGCCCCACATTTGAGTTGATCTGAGCCAATAATAATATAATAATCCAGTGTCTCACACTCTGATCATCATCATAGCCCCCCTCCAACTGGTCTAAGTCTTTCTTCTGCTGGGGACCCCAGAGCTGGATGCAGTACCCCAGCTGGGGTTTCCTGGGAGTGGAGGGGGAGAATCACCTCTCTCGACTTGGAGTATGGATCTCATTTATTTGTCAGATACTTCGTTTTTCTACCCTTCGTTCAACTTGTTTATTTGGATGATAAAACTGTTATATTCTCTGTTGCCTGGACAACAGCTTGTTTTTGACAACCTTGATGTTATCTGTAAGCACTGCTGTAACATAAATAGCCAATCCATGGTGAGAAATAATGGTAATAAGATGAAAGAAGAGGAAAAATCCTAATAAAAATACATGCAATAGCAAGACAGCCAGTATTATCTACCCATGTGTTAATATCTGGAATTCTAAAGGATATCCTGATATCCTCTATTATAAATATATTATCTTCAGCATGAAACTGAAGGTTTCATGCTGAGAAAATGGTAAAGCTGGGGTTTGTTTCTTAAAGTTCTATCTGTTGGTTCTGTAAGTAAACTTGCGTTCCTTTTGCTGCAATGATATAATTCTTTGTATCTACTTTTTTTTAAAGGAGATGAGTTTTTAGCCACATAATGATAATAGTGATACACAATGCCTGATCAGGACAAAAAGTTGAGGAGCACAGAAAAAGCAACAGACAAAAAACCTCATGGGATATCTATGAGGTATAGTATCTGACGTTTTACTTTGAACTTCAGCAGGGCTCGTGTGGAATTTGCACTGGCTGCCAAAGCAGAATGCTTTAATTTGAAATGCAGTATAAACATGACGACTGTTACTCTGGTCACAAAGTTTATTTACACCTTTGTTGATTTAACGCATTCTGGAGAAGTTGTAAACTCACAAAATGGGACACTAGGCAACACCAATAGCATTGTTGCTTGTTGACCTTCTTTACTCTTATGGAACTACTTTTATATAACTATGAGCACATGTATTTATGCTGTTGTGTTTTTTCCAAGGGATTATTCTGACCTGAAAAGACTTCAGTCTCTCTTGAATGTTCAGTCAAGGAACCAACAGGTATTTTTCAATAACTGTTATTAAACATGCTTCAGAATTATAATTAATGGCAATTATGATTTGTGGCATATACTTACAACATTGTGTTCTATTATGATTAAACTTTTTTTTTTTAACCCCAACATTAGACCTACTGTGTGGGACAAACCCCATTTAGAATGAAACTGCTTCTTTTCCCATCTTACTATGCCGTATTTTTTTTTATTTTAATGGGAAAAAAATTCTTTGTTTTGTATCTTGAGCAGGTTTTATGCAGCTATTGTTGCATATAGTCAAGTAGTCTAACAGATTGGTTCTCCTCCATGCCCTTCCACAATGTCACAAGAAGGTAGGCTTAGAGATAGATGTGTGAGTTACAACAAAGGGGAGAGTTTTAAAGAATATAAGATCAGCATTTTAACCATAAACAGTTTGTCTTTGGAGAATAACACTTCAGCTAAAAATATTCAGGGCATAAATATCAATGCATGAAACTTACAGGACACAGTAAAGTCTCCTCCACCTGAACTCACTTAGTGAAGCTTGTATTTGCCATTTGAAGCAAAGAAAACCAACATGTGATGATGGGTGTGAGTCTTCGGAATGCCAGAACATTTTCTCCCTTTCTATTCTGTAAAAAGAAATGACAAAGTGAATTAAGGATTCATCCACGTGAGGTAGGAGTTGTGCACTGTCTATCTGGTTAGAGGCCTGGGATTGGTTGTGAGCCAAAAGCTGAGACATGTGAATTCTACAACCTAAAATAAATGTGAAGGCTGTGCAGTTGTAGAATTCGGACAGGTAAGGAGCACAGATAATAAGCGTTTGTTGCATATTTTGTTGAGTTTTGCTATTATCAATTTTTAAAGACACCATTCTTCCTGTTTTGTTTATCTCTATGTACTTGTTTTCCAGTATAGCTCTGCATCAGTTTTCTACCACCTCAGTTTTGTTTTACAGGGGTCGTGTGTATTTTATAATGGGAAGTTGTAGGTCCAAAGTTCAAGCCAGAACTTGAGAAAAGGTACTTTTGCTTGATAATATTCTCATAGACTTAAAATGCAGTGTTTGCCTAATGATGACTATCCCTTTCCTCCTTAGCTTCCAACTCTATATTTTAAAAGTGTTCAAACCAGTATGACAACAGCTTGTCAAAATGTGAAAAGCAATGAACAAAAACCCAGTGGTCAATGGCAAGAATCAACAGAAGCTGCTGAGCTTAAAAAATTTAGGTAAAAATAAAAAAAAGCTAATATGGTGACACTGTTGTTTCTCCAAGTATCTTTATATCCTTGTATCTAAAGCTTGTTGAGGTGTTGAAGGCATTTATATTCATACTTATGTCTGTACTTATATACTTTGATATTAGCCCAGTATTTGAGATACGAACCATGTATTTTTAACTTTCTAGACCTAATTGTGAATGTTTCTGCCTTTGTAAGTTTCAAACACTTACTCCCACTCAACAGAATATACTGTTGGGAGCTAATATATTAATTTTAAATAGTGATAATTTCTTTATTTGGAAAACTTGTACCATTATAATACTCCCAAAGTATGCATGAGAAAGACCGTTCTCCCATACTGTTAATGTCTGGCAATTTGAGATTGTGCTATTCCATGGTAACTGCTGCTATGATGTTTCTTAATTTTTCTTGCTAATGTTACATTTTGGCAATCTAAAATTATCTTGTGGCAAGTTAATTTGCAATTCAGCATTTTCCTTTTTTTTTTTTTTTTAATCTCATCAGTGTGACCTACAAGAACGAGAGAAATTTTAGCAAACATCCCGAGCATAGGCTGTTTCAAGATATCTTTATGGCTTTAGTCAAGAACAGACTTACCCACAGATCAGTATATCAAACACATTCATATCCAAGAAGGAGGTCCACTCTTTCTTGCCTTAAGCAAAGAATGAAGATGCATGGATAATATTTCATGTTGTTTGAACAATGTGTATGGCATATATGTTTCAACAATACAACTCTGTGTGGAAACCACCCGTTGCACATCTCTTCATAATCTCAGTTTTAAACAACCACTTCTGTATTGGCTTTGGGGAGCAAATGCTCCTGTTAGTGGGACAGAATAAGGAAGGACTGAGTATATGATGAAACTTGTATGACCAAAATTCTATCAACTGCTATGTTTCCTTGATCATTTATCCATGTCTAGTATCTGTAATCTATGGTTTGCTTTCCTGATTCAGTTTACTGATTTTATTTTATTTATGTATTTTATGAACTGCTACCTTTGTAGACAGGCCAGTGGCTTTCATAAAATTCAGGTGAGTTTGTGCCACTTGTTCATATTTATCTGTACTTGTGTGTATTATAGGATTAGAAAGGGAAATCCCTTTCTTACACTACTCTGATTTAAGTGAGGAAAAAGTGCAAGACCTTAAAAAAATAGTGGGGGCAGATAAAGATATTTTTGGGGAAAACTCCCCATTTTTCAGGATTTCTTTTACTATACTCCACAGCAATGTGTTGTATTTTTACTAGGAAATCCCAGAGCATTTGGAAGTATTAATGTGTAACTGCTAGAATTTACAGAAGAACCTAAAAAAAGTCGCATAGCTTGCTTAGACCTTTATTCAAAACTAACTGGGGAACTAGGGATCTCATTGATTATGTAAATGCCAGTGAATTTAAACCAGATCATTTAAGTGATTTATAAATCTAGTGCCTCTTTTTTGCATCTGAACTCAGTACTCACTAGTGAGAGGTCAGTGTCTCAGCTTCATTTATCAAAAAAATCTAAGAATAGCTTACACTGTGAATTCCCAAGTTCTGTTTTTACATTGCGGCATGCTTGGGTTATATTTTGGTTTTCTTTGGTGATTCTTGTTGTTAATGATATAGCAAAATGAGCCTCATGTATTAAAAATGAAAGCACCCAGGTAAGATTAATGAAACAAGCATATATTAGTAGGTATGTAAAACCCATGTGTCTTCTCTTTGGAACTACTTCCATTTCTTTGTGTCAGAGCCATAGACTGTCACCTTGATTCGCATTACGTGCTGTCATAACAATGTTGTTTGGGTGCAAGAAAAAATCACCCCTCCTTACTGGCATCGCTGTGTGTGCAGAAGTCCTGGTTGCAGGTGGTTCTGTTGACAAGAAGGCTGTGATCAGCTTAGCTTAAGTAGCTTGGTTAAGGTGCATAACTAAGGTTGAAAAAATCCTGCTGGTGTAAGCTGGATGTACACTGGTATATCTAGTAGTGTGTATTGTAAATGTAACCATAGGAGAAGAGGCTCTCAAATGTTAGCCAGGCTCAGAGAATGACTGTCCACCATGGTAATATCTTCAGGTCACTTTAGAGCCTGAACTGCGGATTTTTGCACACAGGTATATGTCTTGCCGGTTTTTTGTCCGTGAAAGTTTTGTGCTGTTCTGAAGATGCCAATTATGGAATCATAATAAAAAATAGTATTTCTTGGGGCAGCATGTTGGCAGAGGGCTGAGATTTTGTTAGCACTTATTTGTAAAACATTTATTTTTATCAAAGTATTTTTAGCTATTGGCATCATTCCCAACTGCAAATGATAAAATAGGAAGAGAACTGACATGTCCCATAAACTTCTGTTTCTTGGAAACTTATCGAAACAGATTCTGTCCTCTCAGTTAAAACAACAACAAAAATACACAGCAAAGATGTCTAATTTTAGGTTTATTTTAAATAGAAAAATGGGATTATATACTTTCAACAGACAGTGGAAACTGTAATTCTGTTACTGGTATTTTATGCAGGATTACTGCCCCTGGGTGCTTTGTGCAAATCTGCAAATTTGATTGTGTTTCCTGCCAAGGCTTGTGCTGGAGAATTGTAGGGAGGAATATAAAGAAGGAAGTTTTATGTGGAAATATAATCGTATTTCAAGAACATTTGAACTATAGCTATTTTTAGTTCTATAGCACCCATTTTTTTAATATATATGTGTTTTGTGCACTGAAGTTTGCTGCGTGGTTTCTCTCTTATTTTTGCCCTTTTGGGCCTTGATCCAAACACTTTAAGTGTCTTTATATCAAAGCACACTCAGTTTGTTCTTAGAGATAAGAATGTACTTTCCTGCATCAATTCAGTGACAATAAGTGATGGCAGGCAATGCTCATATAATGAAATAAATTTATTTATAGCTGCTACTACATTTGAATATAAGCAGTATTAGAAGTTCTACAGTATAGTATGTTGAACAGTTGTTATAGCTCACTAATCTTCTAGTCAATTGATTCCTGAATCAAACTGTTCTATTTGTTTAAACACTATTTTATTGCACTATTGGGTTATTCAAACTCCATCCATCCATTTTCTTAGAGTGTTGATCTGCCTGAGATTATTAATAAGGGATCCATGCTATCAGGTCAGTATATGTCAAAATATTGTTTCTTGCTTGGATAAGAGAATGCATATAAGCATCATGCATGTAAGTTGTGTTGGCGCTTGTATATAAAGAAATTTGTTCTTATGAATGCACACAATATATGTATGTGCCTATATTTCTGTATGTGAAGATGTGATTTGCAAACAAACAGATTCCAAGGGTGATTTTGCCCTGTTACTTCATAACTTGCTCAATTTCTGGTATTTCTCATGTAGTGTTTGTTGTTGCTAACCCTAACAAAGAAACTGTAAATCTCTGTAACAGATGGGTGCGTCATTCCACTGAGCCCTTGGCTCTGTACTTGACTTTACCATATAAATATGTAAAGTTCCCATAATGTAGTAAGTGAAGAAAACTGAAAGCCACAGTTTAAAAAGTGTTTAACCTTTAGAATTTCACTTCTGTGTTTTTATCTACTTATTTTAAGTAATTCTTAACTCTGAAAGTGCTAAGCATTTCAAGCATCCATTGACTTTGACCGCTGGAGTCAAGGTTTCTCCACAAACAAAGTTTGTTTCCAGGACAAACAAAGCAGTTATGTTCTAGTGTTCTCTTTTTCTGATATTTTCCATATATTTTGACTAATTTTTAATTTTTTTTTCATCTTCCTGTCGGAAATGCTCCACAGCTTGGGTGGAATTGAAAATCTAGCTCATAGTACCCTTTGAGTATTCCTGATAGTACCCTTGCCCATTATGTTGCATGTCAGTTTATTATGTTTGGAATGAGATACACTGCAAGAAGCAGTGTACATATATTCCTGGTTTATGGAACGAAGAGAATCTATTACTCTGTTTGCACATAAGCAGTTGGTGTGGTCTTTTTCACTAGTGTGCAGAAGTGTATGAAGCAACTGTCCTTATGTACTATTGCATTACAGAGCATTTTTTCACGAAACAGATGCACCACCTACAGGCTATTTCTGTGCATAACATTCTGGGTTTAGGAAGTCTTAAAGCTTCTTTTTAATTGCATCCTTTTTTTTTCTTCTCTACTTGTGGTATATGGAAACAGTAGCAAATAGCTGTCTGAATTACGGAGAGGAGCAGCATAATGTCGACAAGTTGGTCAACATGACGTCTAAGTGTTATGGCTAGTAACAGACATGCTTACAACCTTTTGTGTGATGCTTAAAATGTTTAGAATACTTGTGTTTAGGTGGTCGGTAAGTAAGATATTACTAGAATCGTTGTAGGTATCAGCACACAAATAAACCCTGAAATTCCTGTAGAAAAATACATCTTGTTTTTCTACATTTAAATATTTAAGAAATTATCACCTCTCTATACATTGAAATGGCCAAGTAAAATTAGCTAGTCGTGGTTCAAAGAACTTATGGGGTGTTTTGCTTTATTATCTAACTAGTATAATGAAAATATTAAGTGGTAAAGATTCATTTTATTTAACTCCTTTTGTTCCATAGACATTTTCCAAAAGCTTGCTGCTGTTAAAAATCAAAGAAAATGGATTATAGCAAGTGGAGCACATAAAGTAAATACTTTATAAAATTGCTAATTATATGCAATTAGCTACTCAATGGAATGACTTTGCTTTCCAGATTTGACTTAGGTGGGACTAAATTCCTTACCTTGTCAAGCTTGTAAAGTAAGATAATCTCTGTGTTGTAGATATGTATTAGTAATATCATAATTTCTTCTTTGTAAGTTGGTTGGTCTGATACATGGTTATTGGTTGCTTGAGATAAATAGATTTGAAATGTTTGGATTAAACTCTTTCATATAAAAATTGGTACTCATGTTTACACTGTCCTGAGCTACACGTTACTATGATACAAATAGTTTTACATAATTTTAAATATATTTTAAAGCTGTTTTTATGTAAATTCCTGCTATGATTTTTCACTTGTAAGGTATTCTAAATAGAATAGTGTCAAGCTAGACAGTGACAACCCAGACATAATGCTATACATTACCATTAGTCTAAGGATCTGTATTTAACCGTTGCTGATTTATGTTTAAACTGAAAAACAGTAGAGATTGAAATAATTTTAACTAGAATTTCATGATTTTATCATGCTGCAGAAAAACATAGGAAATTGTGATCAGATAATATCAGACAACCTATTTTTAGAGAATCTAGATAAATATGAAGTTTACTTAGGTTATAAATCATGAACAGAAATACATGAAGGGCCTTCAATTACTCTGCTGTTTAAATATAAGATGAATATTGATGGTTTGCTTCAGAAGGCATGATTTAGAGTTCTGAAGTGTCTTACACAGAAATTTTTTCAATGGTATAATAGGTTGGACAGATGCTTTAGCATTCAAAAGAGAGGCTAATTGCAGTTTGAGAAGAAATGTTCTTGCTTGTCCCAAAACTGGGTGTATTCTAAGACTTTAAATGTATATTTGTGTACTTTGAACGTACCTAAGACTTCTACCATATTGTGAAAGGATTTGGTATCTTAATTTTTACTTTTCATAAATATTTCTATATGTGTTTGAGTTGTAAAAGAAAATATTATACTTTATGTTTACTTACCTTGTTTCATGTTTTATTTTCCAGACCTTAGTAAATGTGTTATCTGCCCGAGACAGCAATGTCCTTTTGGGTGCCCTCCTTGCTCTGACTAGCCTAGCAGAAAGGTAGGTTCAACTTCATGTGCTGTAATTAACAATAAACTTTTTAATGTTTTCTCTTAACACAATATTGAAACTGCTCTTTATACGGAAGATGTTTTTGTTTTGTGGAGATCTATGAAATGTTCTTAATTTTCTACTGAAGCATTAGAAACTAAGTAGAAACTTTGGTCCTCGCAGTAGACTTCTTGCTCATGTGGAGAACTCTGCATGACTGAAGTCATAGGATCTCTCTTTGAGATCCTTATGCAGGGTTCTGGAATTCCTATATGACTTCCTGCGTATAAAACTCTTTTGTCCTGAAGTTAATCTAACAGTGCCTCACAATAATGAGGTATAATATTGTTCAGTGCAGTAAATAATAAAAGCATACACTCAAATCCATGTATATGTACCCTCCTTTCATGAATTAGTGTTGTAATAAAGATAACACTTTTATCCCGATGTGGAGGGGGAAAAAAAGGAAAAGAAAGGTAGAGCATCTTTCATCTGTAATAGTTCTACAGAAAAAAAATCCTTCTTCTACATTACTTGTCTGTTGTCTTCCAGACTTCCCAAAATTCTTGCATTATGATCCAGTTTAATTTTTTTCTTAATGTCCGTATTAATTTAGATGATGTTATACCTATGTTTTCAACCTCCATTTAAGTTTCTTCACTGTATTAAGTGTGTTACATTTGGACTGGGCAAGAAAGTGTTTGGAGTATATTACAAATCTTCATGTAAATTGTGGTTGTTTCTAAAAATGTACCTCATTTGTTTAATTTCTAGTAAGAAACAAAATACATCTGTGTCTTTACTTTTCTGCATTTACATTTAGTTTTTTTGTACTGGTTGCTAAAATTGGAAATTTTTGAACTGTTACTCTTGACCCAGCATATATTTGTGGCTTTAAGTGTTTGTGTGCACAATATGACATTATTAATTAAGACTTGATAAAAAAATAATTAATCAAATTTATAAAGAGGAAAACTAAAGAGCAATTCATGTTTTTCATATAATTTCATCTGATATAAATGCCAGGAATAATCATTTGTAGTCCAGAATGTAGGGAGAAGATAAGAGAGCTCACCGTTGTTGAGAACTTGCTGGTGATATTACATGGATACGATTTTCTCTCTGGGAGGAGAGACTTGGATTAATTGTGTTAAAATACATTCTGACTTTTTCATTTAGGGACACATTTATTTAGAGGAACTAGCTAATGTGCCACTTTAATTTACCCAGGACACTGAAATATCAGTGTATTTTGAGTCAGATGTTGATATAACAAAATCTTTTCCGCTGTAAGCCATCTGTTCTCTCTCCACTGGTGGCCTCCAGTGCCGTGCAAATGAGTTGCAATGTTACCATAAAGGGATAGCAGTCGCTTTTCTTGCCGCATCTCCTCTTTGCTCATGGCAGACCTGAGTGGCTGGATGGAAAGCGTGCTGAACTCTGACAGTCCCTGGGATGCCCAATATAAACTAGTAAAATTGCAAGCTGCTGTAGTTTATGCCAGAGGCTGGGTCAGACCCCACATCCTTTCGTTCAGAAAATCCTAAAGGTTCCTTTAACTGTTGAAATGTCCTTTCATGTGCTTTTGTCATATTCAAAATAAGATAATCAATAAGAGTAATCACAGAATTAACTGAGAAATGCAAATTCTGAATTACATGAAGTTTATTAAAGCAAACTATGCAGCTTAAAATTGACATGTTGTTTCACATCAATTTATCTTTTCTTAAGGGTATTGTATTTCTGAGATAACTTCCTGGCATTCCATCTCCAGGGATAAACTATTCTTAAAATCCCTGATTGTATTCCAGACCTAGTCAAAGATAAAAATAATTAGAACATTAATACCAGCTAAAACCTGTGGCCAGCTCTTACACTCTGAATGTTAACTCAGTGATCAAAGCCTTCAACTTAGCCTAAAACCCAGCTAGAAGTATTCCTCAAGGAACTGAGGATCCTTAAATATGACCAGGAAATAAGTTGTGTATATTTCAAAACTACTGGTTAACAGGAAGAGAATAGAAGTAAGTCTAGAAAAAAATATTTTCTGCGATTCTCAAGCACTAAAATTGCCAATAAACAATTTAGACAACTTTTTATCTGAACAGTGTAACTGCATACACTTTAGGCTGTCTGATTTCATCAAAATAAAATACCGCTTGCTTAAATTAAATGATTTTAACATGGAGTTTTTCTATGTTGCTCTAGCAATGCATGGGAACTGTAGTCAGTAAATTTCTTAAAAATTGATAGTACAATGTGCAGGCTGGGAAAAGGTGTTTCAAAGTTAACTTCTACTCATTCTGTTAAGACACTGACTTCTCCATTTGTCAAAACACCAGCCAACATTCCCCTTTCAGATCGGGTCATACCACATGCAATTTTAGAGCACCTTGGCAGTGGAGCTTTTGGAATTGTATATAAGGTGAACTTCCCTTTGCTATTATTTTACAGATTTGAGGGGAGTTTTCTTGAAGAGGGTCTAATACCTGTTTTAGGCAGAAGTGTCCTTTGAATTTCAGTAGGGTAATGTGGGTGCAAAAAGGCCTTTATGGAGCTGGGCTTGTTGTTAGCATTTACTCTGATTTTGTTTGCTCCATCTTGTATTTATAAGGTTGACCAGTGTATCTCTTAGGTTTTCTACTTTTACTCTCATTTAGTTCATTTCCACAAACAGCATTTCTGTCTATTACAAAGGCTAATAAGTCTGTGTAAAAACTCAGAAATTTAAGCAGGTTTTATCTGAGCACAGGTCATGTCACTTCAAACACTGCAAGTTCAGCAGTGTACTGCTAACCTGTATTGTGGGACTCCATTTCTTTTATTAATCACATCATACACAGAAAAAGCTATGATTATAAGGTTTGTGAGAAAAGCTAAGACTCTGAAAACTAATCTGGTAGCCACAATAACATTCTTTCTATCCCCATCCTATATTAATTGTTCAAAGGTTTTATCTTATTTATAGGTTAGGCCCAAGTATGGACAAAATCTCCTGGCAATGAAAGAAGTCAATTTACACAATCCAGCATTTGGAAAGGACAAAAAAGACAAAGATAGCAGTGTAAAAAACATTGTCTCTGAATTAATCATCATCAAAGAGCACGTGTGTCTCACAAACTCTAATTCGATTTGTGGACATTCTCGTATGGAAAGCTGCTTGGGGAAGAAGGATCGGGGGATGCTGGTTGACAGCTGCCTGAACATGAGCCAGCAGTGGGCCCAAGTGGCCAAGAGGGCCAGTGGCATCCTGGCTTGTATCAGAAACTGTGTGGCCAGCAGGACGAGGGAAGCGATTGTCCCTCTGTACATGGCACTGGTGAGGCTGCGCCTTGAATCCTGTGTCCAGTTTTGGGCCCTTCACTGCAAGAAAGACATTGAGGTGCTGGAGGGTGATTAGAGCAGGGCAATGACTCTGGTGAAAGGTAGAGAGAATAAGTCATGTGAGGAGCAGCTGAGGGAGTTGGGGTTGTTCAGCCTGGAGAAAAGGAGGCACAGGGGTGACCTTTTCACTCTCTACAACTAACTGAAAGGAGGTCGTAGTGAGGTGGGGGTTTGGCCTGGGGAACTAGTGATAAGGACAGGAGGAAATGGCCTTGAGTTGTGGCGGGGTAGGTTTAAATTGGATATTAGGAAAAAGTTTTTCACCAAAAGGGTGGTCAGGCATTGGATCAGGCTGTCCAGGGAAGTGGTGGAGTCAGCGTCCCTGGAGATTGCAAAGGATGTGCAGATGTGGCACTTGGGGACCTGGTTTAGTGATGAACTTGGCAGTGCTGGGCTGACAGTTGGATGCAATGATCTTGAAGGTTTTTTCCAACATAAATGATTCTATATAGCATGGCTGACAGCTGCTTTTACTTTTTTTGTTCAATCAGTACAATATTGGCCCCCTTTACCTGAATTCTGCTGATAATGAAAACCTGCTTACTGTAGTGTTAGCAGCAGTGCAAATGCTTGTTACTAAAGATTCTTAATTTATATTTTGGCAGTATTTGAACTTTTTTCAGAGATTCTGTAAATTAAGATTGTGATAAAAAACTGATGAGTCTTTGTTCCATTCAGTCAAGTCTTGGTTTTAAAATACAGTGAGAAGATAGCCTTGTCTCGAAACTGAAAACTAAAAAACCAGACTAATCATTATTGCTCCTAAGCTAAGAAATCCAATACTTTGATGCAGGTGTAATTACTTGTCTTCAAACTTCTTTTACTCTCTTTCAGTTAATAAGGGGAGAGAGGATAGGAATCATACTATATTTTCCTTCTGGTTGCTCTAGTAATGTGCAACATTTCTCTGTGTTTGGGGTAGCAGTTCATAAACAACTTTTTGGAATCCCTGTGATATCCTTCCTTCCAATGTGTAGCTAAACATTATAAATACTGTGCCATCAGTTTAACTATTCTAAGCATTTACATTTCTTTCCTCATTGTAGCTCTATCATCCAAATGTTGTATGGTATTATAGAACCTTCTTGGAAAGTAAGTATAAATGCAGAGAAGTACCACATTTTACATAATGAAGAAATAGAAATATATAATAAAACCACTTACAACTTGTCAGGAGTCAAATTTGAGCAATAATCTTTCTTTGAGAACTGCTACAGTTCAGACAGGCTTATATTCCTTTAAAATCGGAAAAATGGCAAGAAATTGTATTTATTTATCTATCAGTAAAACTAGATGCAATATAAACATGTAGCAAACATCATTCTTCTCCTAAAAAGATCCAAAATTTAGAACTTAAATGCTAAATAGGGAGAAAAACTATAGTGACTATGGTGAAAGATACAGATTGCCCAGCCACATTGTCTTAATTTTCTTTTTTATAAAGAGTTATCTGCATACACCTGCCCCCTGAGTGATTATCAGACAGTGGTTTCCTTATAGGTGCAGTGACATAAATTGAGGAAAAAATGGAATACCAAGGAGTAGAACTATGATTAAAATGCACCCCTCTGTACAAATTACATTTTTAAAAAGTAAAAAATAACAGCTTCTAAAATATATTTTTACCCCAAATACTCTATTTTCAAATGCCTTCTGTATAAATATAATGTTCTATTAATTTTCCTTTATGTAGATGACAGATTGTACATAGTCATGGAGCTCATAGAGGGGGTGCCATTAGAACACTCTTTGAAGGAAAAACAACAGTTTACAGAAGACAGAATATGGCATATATTTATCCAAGTAAGTGCCTCCATTCTTTTTGCCAGAACTTTCCTGCATATAATTAGTATCACCATTTTTTTGGGCTAAGAAATGACAAAGTAATGCTTATTCTATCAGACACTAATATCAGCTATGAATTTAATTTTATATGCCTTTATTAAGGTTGTAGTTAAGAGTCTTCGTAAGGTCCTTTCTGTTGGTTTTTAAGCTCTGTCTAGCTCTTCGTTATTTGCATAAAAAGAAGAGGATTGTTCATCGAGATCTCACTCCGAACAATGTCATGCTGGGGGATAAAGACAAAGTTGCAATTAGTAAGTAGAACTGCTTTTCTTTAAGACAATTTCTCATGATGTACCTGAGAAACATTTCTTTACTGAAACTCTCAGAAGGTTTCAGGTTGCTGGGCCATTGGTCACCATACTTGGAAGCTAGTGAATTATTGCATTGTGATCCTATGGTGTAGAATTGCATGGGTTGAAAGGGATCTTAAAGATCATCTGTTTTCAATCCCCCTTGCTGTCGGCAGGGACACCTTCCTCTAGACCGGGTTGCTCAGAGCTCCATCCAACCTGACCTTAAAAACTTCCAGGGGTGGGGCATCCATAACTTCTCTGGGCAGTCTGTTCCAGTGCCTCACTACCTTCACAGTAAAGAAGTTTTCGTAATATCTAATCTCAACCTACTCTCTTTCAGTTTGAAACCATTCCCCCTTGTCCTGTCACTACATCCTCTTGTAAAAAGTCCCTCTCCAGCCCTGGTTGTCTGTAAAGACTGGGAATGAAAAGCTGGAGAGCAGTGCTGCAGAAAGGGGGTCCTGGTCGATGGCAAGTTGAATGTGAGTCAGCAGTGCCCTGGCAGCCAGGAGGGCCAACCGTGTCCTGGGGGGCATCAGGCACAGCATCACCAGCCGGTTGAGGGAGGGGACTGTCCTGCTCTGCTCTGCACTGGGTCGGCTTCACCTCGAATATTGTGTGCAGTTTTGGGCACCACAATATAAGAAAGATATTAAGCTATAGAGAATGTCCAAAGGAGGGCAATGAACATGGGAAAGGGTCTGGAGGAGAAGCTGAATGAGGAGCAGCTGGGGTCTGTTCAGGCTGGAGGAGAGGTGGCTGAGTGGAGACCTCATTGTAGTCTACAACTTCCTTGTGAAGGGAAGAGGAGGGGCACCTGCTCGTCTCTTTGCTCTCATGACTAGTGACAGGACACGAGGGATTGGCATGAAGCTGAGATGGGGGAGGTTTAGGTTGGGTATCAGGAAAAGGTTTGCCACCCAAAGGGTGTAATGGGCTGCCCAGGGAAGTGGTCACAGCACCAAGCCTGTCTGAGTTCAGGAAGCATTTGGACAACACTCTCGGGCACATGGTGTGATTGTTGGGGTGTCCTGTGCAGAGCCACAAGTTGGACTATATGGTCCTGGTGAGTCCCTTCCAACCTAGCGTATTCTTTGATTCTGTGATTCTTGTAGGCTTCCTTCAGATACTGGAAGGCCACAATTAGGTCCCCCTGAAACCTTCTGTTTTCCAAGATGAACAAACCCAATTCTCTCAGCCTTTCCTTGTAGGAGAGGTGCTCCATCCCTCTAATCATCTTGGTGGCCCTCCTCTGGACTCACTTCAACAGGTCAGTGTCCTTCCTGTGCTGGGGACCCCATAGCTGTTTGCAGTACTCCAGGTGATGTCTCACCAGAGCAGAGTAGAGGGGCAGAATCACTTCCCTCAGCCTGCTGGGTGCAGCCCAGGGTAGGGTTGGTTTTCACATTGGCAGCTCATGTCCAGCCTTTCATCCACCAGCACCTCCAAGTCCTTCTCAGCAGGACTGCTTTCTATCTGTTCATCCCCCAGCCTGTATTGATACTGGGGTTGCCCCAACCCGGATGCAGCACCTTGCACTTGGTCTTATTAAGCTGCATGAGATTCCCATGGGCCCACTTCTTGAGCTTGTCCAGGTCCCTCTGGATGGCATCCCACTGTTCAGGTGTGTCCACTGCAGCACTCAGCTTGGTGTCATCTGCAGATTTGGTGAGGGTGCACTCAATCCCTTCATCTTTGTCATTAATGAAGTTATTACCTAAGACTGGTACCAGTATGGGCGCCTGAGGGGCACCACTCGTCACTGATGTCGACTGGGACTCTGAGCCATTGACCACTACCATCTGAATGCAATCATCCAACTACTTTTTTATCCGTCTAACAGTCCACTCATCAAATTTATCTTTCTCCAATTTAGAGGGAAGGATGTTGTGGGGGATTGTGTCAAAGGCTTTACAGAAGTCCAGATAAATGACACGTGTAACCTTTTCCTTGTCCACTGATGTAGTCACTCAATCACAGAAGGCCAGTAGGTTGGCTGGGCAGGACTTGCCCTTGGTGAAGCCATGCTGGCTATCCTGAATTGCTCCCCTGTCCTCCATGTGCCTTAGTGTAGCTTCTAGGAGCATCTGTTCCATGATATTCCCAGGCACAGAAGTAAAATAATTACTAATACGAATTTTGTGTTCATTGCCACCAGGTGTCATCATCCATGACTATATTTTTTTGCAGCTATATATATCAAATATGATGGAGGAGATGATTTAGCTCTAAAAAAATTAAACTGTAGCTATGCTTCAGTGCCTGTTTTTATTTACATCAGCAAGAACATTGAAATAATCAGATTACATAGCAAGTGCTAATGAACTTACAAAGTAAAACAACTGTCAATTTTATTCTATTCCAATTCTACCAAGAAGTTGCTTAGTATCCTTCAGTTGTTCCCAGTGACCAGCTTCAGTGAGGTGCTATTTTTCTAAGCCTGACTAGTGAATATTCTTCATGTATGCTTCTGTAATCACCACAGTTTTGAGGAGGGAGCCTAGGCAGGTTCCAGGATAGGCTTTGAAAACAGTATGTGTGTGAAGAGTACAAAGCATGGCATAGCTTTGGTCCTTGAGTGAATCAATACAACCTGGTACACACAGCCAGTCTTACAGGCAATTCAGATCCTGTAGTTTTTGAAGTTCTCAGGGAACTTCTGCATGCTTTCTTACCGCTCATGACACAGGAGAAAATCAAAACTTTGAATGCTGCAGAATTGTTGAGAGAAGTCTTTATGCAAAATTCAGTCTCTCTTTAAATATAACAGGGAGGTGTAGGCATATGCAGACACCCATCCACAAAACACTCAGCTATAAATATTTAGCAACTGTTGTTTCATAGTAAAGATTTTTACCTGATGATGTACATCCTTAAATTCATTCCTTATTAAATGGTATGTGCCAAAAGTCCTCTGATTCTTAGTAATGATATAGTTTTGAAAGAAGGTGATTTAATGGAGCATTTGTCCTTGAGTGATGAAAATAAATATTCAGAATATTATTTTAAAGTATCATATAATTGTCTTTTATATCATCGTGCTGCCACTGAGGGGCACTCTTGTCTTGATTTAACAACTTTTCCTTATCTCTGGTCCAATCTAAATGTAAAGAAGTGTAAGCGTACTTTCAAATGTAAGCTCAAAATTGCCATTGAAAAGCATTATTATTTCTGTCAAAGATTTACAGGAGTTGAGAAAATTGGAAGAACCGAAACTTATTTGGACCATTTCTGCAGTGATTGGTTCAAAACTATTGCAATATTTAAACAAACACTTTATTTAGTCCTAGAACTTGTACCTGTGTAGTAACCGTTGAATTTTTGGAGGGAGCTGAAGACCTTTTATCTATTGCTTCTGAATTTTAGTGAGACTTGACTGTAATGAAATTAAGAATAATTTCCTTTCTTTCTGACGACAGTAAATCTGTACTCTATTGGTGCACGCTGTGCTATTGTGCCTTAACTCATGAAGTCTGTGTATGCCAAAGACTGGAGCATTTGTGATCTTGATAATTATATCTTACCGTTTTTGAGGGTAAGTGTACTATCCATTTGAGAATTTCAAGTGGTTCTTGATGAAAGTTTGTTCTGGCTTCAGATGTAATAGAGTTAATTTTCCTTCTAGTAGCTGGTACCATGCTGTGTTGTGAACTTAGTATGACAATAATGTTGTAACACACTGATGTTTTAGTTGTTGCTCAGTAGTGTTTACTCTAAATAGAGGACTTTTCAGTTTTCCATCCTCTGCCGGTGAGGAGGTGCACAACAAGCTGGGGGGGTGAACACAGCCAGAACAGCTGACCTGAACTAGCCAAAGGGATGTTCCATACCATAGAACGCCACAGCCCGTATATAAACTGGGGGGAGTTGGTTGAGAGCTGCTGATCGCTGCTTTGGGACTGGCTGGGCATCAGTCAGCAGGTGGTGAGCAACTGTAGTATGCATCACTTGTTTTTCCCGAGTTTTATTCCTCTCTCTCTCTCATTATCTCTCTCTCTCTCATCATCATCATCATCATTATTATAATATTTTATTTTGTTTCTATAATTGAACTGTTTTTATATAAACCGACCAGTTTTACCTTTTTTTTCCCTTAATTCTCCTCCCCAGTGAGGGGTGTGGGGAATTGAGTGTGTGGTA
This sequence comes from Oxyruncus cristatus, assembly GCA_013399855.1. Lineage (NCBI taxonomy): Eukaryota > Metazoa > Chordata > Aves > Passeriformes > Cotingidae > Oxyruncus > Oxyruncus cristatus. The sequence continues at coordinate 1,908,503 of VXAY01001328.1, forward strand.
CTGAGTTGCTGACTAGGGTTAAACCATGACAAAGTTAATACAAAATGTCAGATGAATATGAAGCATAAGCTAAGATACTAAGAAATGCCTGCATTGAATTTATCCTGTCAGCTTTTATAAAAAGAGAAGGTCTGCTCCAGGATCGACTGAAAACTGTAGTTCTGTGTTTACAAGCTGCACAGTCATCCTAAATAGGGTTAGTTCAATTTTCTGGAGTCTTTCAAATCTGAAAACTGACCCAAAACTTGCCTTGATCGAACTAGAATAATGTTCCTGTGGACTACCTGTGAAGTGGTGTGGTGTAACTATCTAATCAAGTTATGGCCCAAATTATTTTGTTCCGTAAAAGAAGTTTGTATATCTTATAATGCTGCTATTTTTTCTTTTCCTCAATCAGTTCTTCTGGAAATAGTAACTCTTGTTAATCTCTTGCTATGAAACTCTGCAGGCTGACAATATAAAAAAGGCAGCTCATTCCTCCTCATTCAAAAATGTTGTCTTTAGAGAGGTACCTTAGTGTCAGACTCTCATGGTATATTTTTATTAAAAAAAAAAGAATGAAGTGAGCAATACACTGGAGCAAAGTGCTTCTAGAAATTAAGACTTAAATTTTGCAGCAGTCCCAGCAATGCATTGCTTTAGGAAAGTTCTCGAACCCACAGATAGGCATTTCATACCATGTGTGTGACAATGGGATCACTCACATTCCAAACCTTTTGAAGATCTCTTATGCAGTTTCTGCATTTACGTTGGTTGAAAAGGAAAGGAGTGCATAGTTTGGGAGACAGTCCCACCTTGCTGTCAGAGCAGAAAACAATAAACCTGCTAAAGAATTATGCTTGTTAGTCCTGAATTCATAAAGAGAAGTTCTACAGGTGGTCCTTGCAGAAAATTCCAGCAGGGAGCTATGGAGAAAGGTGGCTGAAAGCAAGAATTCACGTAGAGAACTCTGTAACTGGCGCAGTGTAAGATTAAGTTGAGGGACCTTGTCTAGTGATGGTCTCTGAATATCACGTCTATAGATCTTACTGAAAAAGGATGCCTGAGCTAATACCTCATGCTCTTGTTGGACCCCACCTGAAGTACTGTGTTCAGCTCTGGAGTCCTCAGCGCAAGAAGGACATGGACCTGTTGGAGTAAGTCCAGACAAGGGCCACAAAGAGTATTAGAGGGGTGGAACACCTCTCCTGTGAGGAAAGGCTGAGAGAGTTGGGATTGCTCAGCCCAGAGAAGAAGAGGCTCTGGGAAGACCTTAGAGTACCTTCCCATACCTAAAGGGGGCTACGAGAGAGCTGGAGAGGGACTTTTTAAAAGGGCATGTAGTGATAGGACAAGGGGTGATGGCTTTGAACTGAGAGTAGGCTTAGATGTGAGGTTAGCCTCACATCTAAGGTGATGTGAGAAAAAAAATTCTTTACTGTGGGGGTGGTGAGACACTGGAACAGGTTGCCCAGAGAAGTTGCGGGTGCCTCATCCCTGGAAGTGTCCAAGGCCAGGTTGAGTGGGGCTTTGAGCAAAATGGTCTAGTGAAAGGTGTCCCTGCCTTTGTCAGGGGAGTCGGCACTAGATGACCTTAAGATCCCTTCCGAATCAAACCCCTTTATGATAATAGTATGAGTAATTTTTGAATATTTGTAGTCACACTGTGTTTTCTTTTACTTAAATAATGTGTGTGATTAAATACTATTCTTATCCAGGTCTTTCTTTATTGTTTTATTTTTGAACTTATGCAAGGTACAAATAAAAGTGCTACCCAGGAGGTGCTTCATTCTAATGTGAAGATTACATAACTTGTTTTGTATTTCCCAGGACATCATTTACACCTGTCAATTAAATCTGAATTATCCAATCTTTTTCAGACTGTTTTAAGTTTGCATATGCAAACAGACATTTACAATCTGGTCCTAGCCAGGCTGTCTCTGACTGTGGAGAACTTTAAGTATGTTGCTGTCATGTAGTCTCTGGAACTGCCCACCCTACTCATTTTCTGCTTTATTTCTGACATAAATTTGATAGGAGGGGGTCCATAACTACCATCTTTTGTGTTGGTACAGCATTTATTCATAATTGATTCAGCTACAAATGCTTGAAAATATAAATACTAGATCATGTTCATCTGCAGTTTCATAAAATACCTCTTTCTAAATTGATAGAAAAATATTACTGAAACTGTACATCTCTGGTCAGATTGAATGTCTGATTGTTTCTGACAGAAAATAAAAAGGTAGAATCTTAAGCAAAGCCTGGATGAAAGTTGTTTTGTATAGGGTTTTAGAGATTCATTGAACTGGTACTATCTGTGGCTTTCAGTTTAATCTGCCCAGACTTTTTGTACAAGACATTGAGAAGTTACAGCTCTGAACTGAAAATGTGTATCTGCTTTTATTGCAGCTATATTTTACTGCAGCTGTATTTTGTTTCTGTTACAGTGAGTTTCTGTCTAGAGCTTCATAGCTGCATCTGTAGGACAAAACAGAAGATTCTGTAGATCATCACTTTTCCTCAGTGTCATTTAGTTGCAGCAAGGTTTTAGACCTTGATGGTCAGAGGGCTGTGTGGAATCACTTTGACGGCTTTTGGAGCTGATAACAAGGGGAATTGTGAAGGATCCCTTTTGGGCAGCATGTTCTGTTTAATGTTTAGTACACATTATAAAATAGCAGCAGAAAGGATCAGAAACCTAGGATTATATAGCAGCAGAATAGTTGTTTTGAGACAACTCATCTGTCTGATATATTTCTGATCATAGCAGGCAGTCATGCAGTGTCAGAACAGTGAATTGAATAAGACTTGGAAAGTTCAAATATTTACTGGATGCTGGAAGAAGGCTACCTGTTAATTTTGAAATCCAGAATACTTGCTTATGTAATGTTTTAGAAGAATTGTTGGGTCTGGATTCTGCGCCATGCCCAGAGAAGCAGTGACCATGAGATGGAGTGGGTATAACCAGTGTCTGTTGTTTGTTAGTCACTACTTTTCAAAATCACTTGAATCAGTGCTAGTTTTTTAGCAGGTTATATGGCTCATTTAACTAATGGTCATTGTCAGAATTGCTACTCTTCATACTAAGGTTCAAGGAAATGCTTTATTTTCAAAGCTATTTTCAGAATAGGCTGAGTGGAATCTTCCACTTGTTTGTGTTGACACTGTAAATCGAACATTCTGGAAACTCTTGGTGGCTTAGTGGCATGATGGCATCTCTCTTTACAAATGTCAGTTCTAGATGTGGATAAATGCTCAGGTTCTTAGTGAAGAAGTTACGAGCTTCACGAAATTGACAGTAGACTGCTTCCAAAGCATTCACAGACTCTTCTGAGTTGGAAGGGACCCACAAGGATCATCGAGTCCAGCTCTCAAGTGAATGGCCCCTATGGGGATGGAGCTTGTGGACCTTGGTGTTATTAGCACCATGCTCTAACCAGCTGAGCTAGAGATACTTGGTAACAGCATACAGAAAGGAGAATGATAGAATAGTTAGAAGGTTTATTTGGAATGAGGAGAAATTAAGTCTGTTCCCATTCTATTGATGGGAAAGAATAGAGTAAGTATAAACTACTGTTGATTAAACTGCAAATTATCTTGATTTTAGCATATGCTTTTAGGGAAAATAAAATTAAAGCTCTAATTTTATACTCTGAATTAATGTAACTCAATAAGTTGATGACAAACTTTCTTGATTACAATTGCAACTTGCTGAAGAGAAGCAAAGGAGATTTGCCTCATCCTGAGCCCTTCAAGGTAGAAAAAGAAACTGTTCAGTGGGTACACAATGAAAATCTGACATGAGCAGGTCTAAAGTTCACATATGTGGTGAATTTGATATTCCATTCATCCTCCTTTTTTGCTGTGCTTTTGGTCTTTGTGTGCATGTTTGATTTGAGGAAAAATTAATGGCATTTTCAAATAGGGTTCAAATATAAATTAAGGCAACAGATGTGCAAATATGAAATCAGTGCTGTTAAGATGTAGTATCTGGATAATTTTCCTCTTGTTTTTACTGTAGAAGATGAATCTACTAGTTGAAATCATTCGGAAATGAAATGGCAAATTAAAAAAACCAGATATTTATTTGTCAATAAAAAGAGAAAAAAGCATTGCATGTATCTAAAATGCTCATTTAAAGAGACTGCTAAGATTTAGAAAGTTTTTGTAATTTGCCTATTATGAAAGCTGAAGAGATCGTTCTGTAGGAGGTTAAGATACTACTCAAGTCAGCCTACTCATTGTTTCATAGTTCTATCTTCCCTTCATGCCCTCTTCCACAGTGTTAGTCTTTTTTGAAGCTATCTTACTTCATTATCACTTACTCTGCTACTCTAAACACAAATGAAAACAAGGGGTGTTTCAAAATCTAAAGGCTTATGACTATCATATTGTGTTAATTTTTCTTCCTATTTGAGGACTGTCTTGCGTGGCTGTTTGACTATTTTTTAATGAATTAAAAAATACAGTAGAAAATACAGATACACAGTAGAAAAACTCTCAAGGCTTAATGTTTACAATCAGAGTACAACATGTAGTGCATTTAATAATACTGTGGAGAGATGTGTCTATTGGTAATAAATTGCTGGTGAAATTGCATATCCAGCCATAGTGAATAAAAATCCATCTAATGGTGAAAGTTTTAGTTTTTGATTGTCTTTGAATAGACCTAAAAATAATATTTTATTTTTAAGGATGCCAAGCTTCGAACCATTAGAGAAATTAGCTGTAAAGAAATTGCATCAGTTGAGGTTGCACAGCAGACAAAGCACCAAAAACTATTCCCATGGAAATCTTATTTTAGAAAACTTATTGTCTAGGTTGTTTTACCTACCATTACTCTCAGTTTACAAACTCTTGTGTTAGGATGGTTGTAGTTGTGTTATGCATGAAATTCTGAATTGAATGAACTTGAAAAAATTAAAATAGTATTTCAAAATGGAAAATGGATCATTTTTCCAAATGAAATGTGCAGATAAGAGCAATCATTATTTTTCAGAAACAGACAATTCTTTTTTGGGCAGATAGATCTTTCCACTGGTACCATTAGAGCTTCAAGACTGCTTCCTCAGGAAAATGTGTCATCCACTAGTTTTTTTTTTTTTAATTTCAGCTGTACTATAGAATAACCATTGCTTGTTTTGTATTTAGTGCAAAAGGAGTAATTTTTAATTTTCAGGAAGGTAGGACAAGCTAAAAGTCAAAACGAGGGTGTTTGTTATTTTGGGGGGAAAAGGGATTTGCCTCACTAATGCTGGTTTTATTCCTGCATTGCAAAACTACAGAGATTAACAAGTGTCAAGACAAGTTAATGATTTTAGGACTGCAGTATTGGATCTGGGACTAGATTAAAGTAGCATGGAGCTAGCCTAGAAAAAAGGTGATCTAAACATATCAAGACACAAGTGTCATGTGATCTGGTTTCCAGAGATTGTGAAAGACAGATGCAGGAATAGTTCTTTTTTATATCAGATAGCTACCAGCTCGTCTTGCTCTGAATCACTCAGATCAGCTTATAATTTCCCCTTTGGATGGACTGATGCAGCATGCATTTGTGCATCCTGATGTTGGCAGTGGCTGGATGGCTTGCTTACCCTCTTCCTTCCTCCTATATTTTGCTATCTCTTTGTCTTTGTTCTTTCCAGACTTTGTTTTGGTTCATCTAATCTGGTGGTTTACAAAGCTTTCACTTACCTTCTGGGTATGACTCTCTAAGGGCTCTTCTTTTCCATTTTTCTCTGGTCATCCTTATTCTACTGATATTTATCATATGTCAGCGTTGATACAGTTCCAGCAAGTACTCACAACACTTCTGTTAATTGGGAGGTTGCCTTTTTTGTGTGTGAGAACAGAAGCTGTAGGAAAATATTTGGAAGCTGTAAGGTTTTTATTTTTTCTGAAATTTCTGAGATTTGTGATCAAATGCATCTACATTCTCACAGGTATGTGTGAACTAAGTCTAGCCTCTGGAAGTTTAGGTCTAGCTTCCCATACTTAAGAGCTGTGTCTTAATGCTTGGTGTACCATTAGTTGAAGTAACTGTAGGCAAATGGAGATAGTTCAGGAAGAATGCTTTCTTTAATAAGCAGAGTTTTGAATTTCAGAAGTGACCAAGAAGATCATAAAATTCATTAGATCAGATCATCTACACATATCAAGACATATGTAGATGTCTCTCTATGCTAAAAGGTGGCATGTTGGTAAAGTTCGTAAGAAGTTGAGCAAGTATTGAGTTCTCTTTGTCTCACAATTCCTGTTTCAGGGTATTGATAATTATGAATTGTTGCAGTGGGTCCTCTTTAATCAAACTGCAGTTTGCAGCTGAAACTATGCACACCAGTAAACAGGGGTCATTTTCCTATATGGTCATATCTTCATTTAATGATATGCAAGGCAGGCCTCTCACAGTTCTCAGAGGTTATTTCATTTGTTTGTTAGTTATTGTAGCAGCTTTTGGCATCAAATACCAAATAATCATGGAGTATTAAAACTTGTAGACCAAATTACAAGCTGCAGACAGATGCTTACATAAATTAAAAGAAGCAATTTCACTAGTTTGATGTTGTTCAACATTTGCCAGTTCTTTTTCATTCAATTCTGTATTACAGGCTTTGAAAAGCTAAGAAAAAATATTTAATGTAAAGCTGCTGGTCCTGTGCTTTACATTCCTTAGCTCTGGCAGCACCAGTTGTATGTAGGAACTTCTTGCTTGCTGGTGTCAAGACAATTTAGCAGAATTTGGAAAAAGTAACTGTCAATGAAAGGGTTTTTTTCCCTCCATTTCTGAGGACCTGATCCTAAAAAGAAGAGACTATATTTCCTCCATCTGCCTGATTTTCTTGCTTTCTTTTTTTTTCCCAGATAATCACTAATGTTGTTTTAAAATAGACTACTTCCAGAACTGAGATGTCCAGCTTTCCTCTTTCTTTTACTAAGTTTTTCAAGCACCAGGAACTTAATTTATTGATTGTTATAATGTCTTAATACTCTTTCTCCTTAGAATATTATTTGAAGGATTTCAAAGGAGGGAATTTAGAATGATTCACCCTAATTAATTCAAGGAATTATCAACATTGCAAAAACCTCTGGTCCTTTTGGAATTAATATTTGCTGGAGTGAACTGCCTGAGCACTGCCTTAACTCAGAGGCAAAAGGAGGCTTCTCAGGGATCCTGTTTAGTATTCTTTCTTCTTATATTTCCCAAGCACTGCAGAGCTAGTCCTTCTTTGGACATTTTGTTCAAAGAAAAATGATCTGTGTCTTGGGTATCTAGATTTGGGTTTCTTATCAAAGGCCCTTTCTGAATTAGAGATCTACTCTTTTTCAGACCCTGAAGGCTTGCACTGAGCAAGAACCAACAGAAAGTATTTTTTCTTACCTGTATTTCTTCTGATCTGCAGCTTTTGATGAGTGGTGACATTCTGAAATAAATTTTTTGTGAATTATGTCACTCAAAGCAATTGAAATAGGCATGGTATGGGCTCTGTCCAAGTAAAACAGGAGTCTTAAAATGTTTTAAACTATGTTATTTACACAGAAATCTTCCCACTTCTGAAGTAGTATTACCATACAAAATTTATTAACAGGGTTTAACAGGTACAATCATTGTCTTTTGCTCTTTGTGCTTGGGCTTAATGAAGTATGATGTTGCTTAGTTGCATTGTTGAGACAGCAGTAAAGTACTGAATTGCAAAAAATAAACTTGAACTGCTTGCCTGGAATTTTGATTAAAAATATAATGTCTAAAGATTCTGTGTGACATTTCGTGAAAGACTACCTAATAATTACACGAAAGACACTTATATTAACATAATTGCATGGACATCTAAATCTACAGCTTTTGTCACAAGGTAAGGCTAACATTCAGCATTATTTCATACCAAATGCAGTCTTTGAATGTGAACTATCAAGTTATTAGATCCCCCTGAAATCATTTGAAATTAAGTTTCTGAGAAATTCTGCCCTTCCCAGCTCTCATAATTTCAAGGAAAGTGAAATAATTAGCATTAATTTGGGCATTAGACCACTGTTTATTAGATACTTGCCATTGTCATACAGTTTACTGAAATATATTGATAGATACCTGAACCTGTTCATACGATTTGGATTGAAACCATTAGAGGTGTGTTTAAAATATTTTTAAAGCAGTTAGGCCTGATTCAAACATAAGTTGTTGATGAATGTGGAGATAGAAAGATAATATGGTCCAGTTCTGTGAAATGTAAAAGATAAAAAAAATCCCAAACCTCCCTTCAACCCTTTCCTAACTTTTCGTCTGTTGTGAATGAGCACTGATTGTCACGCAGAGAAGGTGGCTATTGAGGTGGGAATCTTTTTTTTCTTTATCGTAGCTGACTTTGGGCTTGCAAAGCAGAAGCAAGAAAACTGCAAACTTGTATCAGTGGTAGGAACCATTCTGTACTCATGGTAAGTACTCCTGCATACAACATTCAGTCCAGTGACTTCCGTCTTCATGGTTACTCTTTTGGAGCAGATTTGGGCAAGTTACAATGGAATAAGGAACTAGGTGCAAATTACCCACCCACAGCTACTCTGCATAATTGGTTGCGTGCCTATTTTGTTGTCTGTTCTTGCACATGGTGATTACTGGGGGTTAAATTGTTGCAAAAATGAACTAACTGCGGTTGTGTAGTAACTTATTCATCTGTATATGTAGTAACTTACCCTATATAGCATAAGGAATATCCTTATAGATAAAGAAATGTGAGTATAAAGTAAACAGTATCAATTACCATCACCACATGTGAGAATGCTTGGCCTGTGCTGTAATAAGTAGAGGTTCCAAGCTATCAGGAGAGCTACTGGTTGCTCTAAGTTAAGAGGAAGTCAAGAACTTTAATTCACTGAACATAATTCATGATGCCACTTTTGAAATTGTGGCTTTTGAATTCCTAGTGCCAGAATGATAACAATTGACACTTATTCCCCAGAAATCACTAAATCCTAAAATGGCTTCAAGAGTGAGGCCTTGTAATATGTTGAATATTCAAGTCCCATACCTTGAAGACTAAAGCTTGGGCTTCTTCATAGTGAGCAAAGGCAAGGCTGCCTCAGTTGTTTCTCCAAATACTCCTGAAGCATAGCACAGTCTCTGAGTGACCCTCAATCTGTGAGTGATAGTTTGGGTAGTTAAAGAGTAATAAAAGTTTGGTGTAACTAATTATGTGCCATCTTTTTCAGCTTCTCTGAAATAATTGGTTTTGTTCAGTTATAACTGGGCAGAGAAGCTGTTGCTGAGAAGTTATTATTGTGCCCTTTAAACAACAGTTTAAAAGTAGAGGTGTCAGAGGTGTCAAAACCCTCAGGGTCACTGAGTTGTAAGTTTCTTATCCTACCTAGATTGAATTAATTTCATTCCCTGTTAGATGCCTGTTTTCTGTTCACTGATGTCTTTTGGTCTTTTAATATTTTGTCGGAAATTTTTGTTTGAAAGTAGTGTTCTGTAGATTTAAATACTCTCTTTTTATATATAATTTTCACTTATACTATATTTATTATTATTCTCATACCCTGTCTTTGTGCATAGAAGTCCACATCAGAGCTAGGACTTTGGCAATTCTCTCTCTACCTCTTTGTCCAGTTATTTGGATGCAGGATTGAGGATAAAATGTCACTTACATGTTACAGTCTCTCAAGTAAGTGGTCTTTTGGGACATTACTTGTCAGTTCTACTACACAAGCAAAATCATAGAAGCAGTGATCCTTGTCTGTCTGCAGTCAGAAAAAAGAACAAGGGTAAAGTACAGATGTCTTTGTATCTAACATATATGCTTGAGTAATATTTAAAATGACAGGCTGAAATATTAAAGTCTTTCCAATGTCATAATAATTTAAGAATGTTAAAAAGGCTTTGCAAACATCTGAATGCACTCCACCTTCGAGGTGCTTGTGTATGACAGTGGGCTTTTTGAAATGGAAACTGTTCACAAGGAAAGAGGTGAATTGATTGAGTACTTTAACACAAGTCTTGAACAGAAGTCAAAATCTATGACTTAATCAGTACTTGGACTAGATTTTTTTGGTGGGTTTTTTTTGGTATGATTTAAGTAGATGTGAAAGGCTATAAAAATCAAAACATTGGGACTGCATATCTACCAATATTAGGTTTTCCACAAAAAAAAAAAAAAAAGGAAAGGAGGGAGAGAAAGAGATATGAGACAGCATTGTCATTTTGTCATTTTAGAATGGCAGAAATTGCTTTCCTCTGAATTGACAGGATGATAGTATGATAGTTCTGGGCATTTTGAGTTGCAACCCACATTCTTGGAGCAGACAATACAGTACAGGAAAACACCAGTAAATATTAAAAGTAGAATCAATGCTTACTGTTTAAATTTGGCTATGCAGCATTGTTCAGGGTGTTTCAGATAAAAGCATATCACTATATGTACCAACATACTTGTATTTGGGCTTGACCGAATCAATTTGCTAATGCAATGTGTTAAACCCTGTGTCATCATAAAGTAACAGCAGAGAGTGTTTTATGTTTAGAGAGAGGTCCTCATACAATTATGCTTTCTAATTTTAATGGGTTTTAATTTTACTTCATACTAGGTTGTATTCTACTGTCATACTAATTAAATCCCTTTTAATTGGTTATATTCCTGAATTAAAGAATCCAGCAATGTGTATGTTTAGAATACCAAATGTATTAAATTGATGTGCTTACACTTAGTACATTAAAAATTGAGGAAAAGACTGCTTTTGGGATTTTGTAATGAATCCTGAAGTCTTTTCCCAACTCAAAAGTCCCCAGAAACAATCTGTTCCAAGTTAATGGTGACAGAGTCTTTAGTATCAGGCTGTTTTGAAGGCCTTCCCAGAAGAGACACAGCAGCTTTCCATGGTTGTAGAGAATGATGTTTCCTTTCCACTTATACCTTCCATTTCTTTGTTTCACAAAAAGGATTGGAACTTACGAAAGGACGTATTGACAGCAGATCAAGATAGATATATATATATATATATAATTGGATATGTATAGAAAAAATTTAGATAAACTCTTGAAAATGAAATGAATTTTGAGATTGGTATGGAATAGAGAATCCCATCATAATTCCTTGAGAACTTAACTGATATTGAAAAGCTGTTGAGAAACTGTGAGCAGACCCCCCAGAAGTCATTAAGAAGTGGGCAAGAAGGTTCCACTTTAGTTGGCGAACTACCTTGATCTTTCTGAAACAAAATTGTTCTCAAATGTTAGAAAACTGATGCACAGAACCATGGTAAGTAAGATTTGGGGTTTCGTGCTAAAGTTGAGGAATTTTCTTGCTGGGGTGTTTTGAGGAAGCTCTCATTTTAGTGGTAATTAGAGGTACAATTTACTTACATCTTCTCTGCTGTGGAGGATAAAATATTCCTTGGTATTACTTTCTGTTTATGGACTGCACAGTCAATCTGCATACTGTGTTAACCAAATTTTCTTTTCTAGTACTGGTCACTGCTTTTGTTTATTAGCCATATCTTGTGAGACCACTGCATAAATCAGTATTGTGATACGATTACATGTAGAGATCTGCAGTAGCTACATTGCTTATTCCGGTGACATGATAATATTTTCACTCATCTAAAGCAATTTTGCGTTGGGAGATGTAATTTAGGATGAAGGAGTGTGTTGTGTATTCATACATACTGAATTTTTAGCCTTTATGATGCTATATGGTCAAACTGATTACCAGATTTCTCAGCAGATCTTCCTCCTGAAACAGTATCTGAAATGTTTCACCACTTTCACCTAAATTTGAGAGGTTAGGTTCTCTCAGTGTTTGTGAAAATTTGGTGATGGATAGCGAGTAGCGCCACAATTCAGTCTTGGTTGGAAAACGTTTTAAGCTCAGCTGAAATGTTACCTTCCACATAAGCTGTAATACAATGCAATACAGATGCTGTCGTGTGACAGTAGTTTGGTGTGCTTAGATAACCAAGAGAATAGGAAACTGAGGGTATTGTGGAGTGATGAGGGAGAACAGAAAACTAGCAGGAAACTCTGGTCTTGTGGTAGTTTTGCCGTTCATGGAACAGATGGCTCCTGAAGAGGATGTGCTGATTTGATTAGAAATGTAACAGAAGTTAAGTAATCCTTTCAGTATATTAATACAGACTTTTTTTATCAGAGGATCTTCTAAAAGTTGATGAATACAAGTATTCACTCTGAGAATGAAAGATAGCAATTAAATCTAATTGTGATAATGTGGTTGTGGTTTAGACATAGGTTTATAATAATGTGTGTCAGCAAAAAGTCCAGTGCAATTGGAGGTGGAATTCACAGGGACAATATAGCTGCAGACAGGCAGACAATACTGTGTCTATCTATAAGCCAACCGTACAACTCTGTGTAGAACACTATATTTCATTATGGACATACTGTGACTAAAAAGACCACTGGATTAACTTCAAGAAAGAACATTATAAGTACTTGACAGAGATTGCCTTCCAAAAAGATGTCCAAATGATTTAATTTTACGTATTTTTTATTAAGTAAGAAGTTTGTCTAGTTTCCTGTCACCTCACATTTGAAATGTACGTAATACTACATCCAGTGTGACATAGCATTATACATCAGAGTAAAACTGGAAATGATATGAAACAAAGTAATGAAGGATGAAGATATCTGTATTTATCTCTAGACAAGTCTTTCAGTGGAAATTATAGAAGTCCCCATTATAAGAGATAACTTCATATTAGACAGGAGAGAACGCAAAAAAAAAAATCTTGAACTAAAAGAAAGCAGGCTACTTTGGAAGTGACATGGACTAGCCCATAGAGATTTTTTTTTCTATCCCGAGGAGAGTTGTTTTACTCACAAAGTAGCTTAAAGTCATAGCATAGGTTTTTTACTTCCAAGAGTGCTTGAAAACAGTTTCCTGTACTGGTTTTCTAACAAGTGAGTGGTGCTGATCTACCTTCTAAAGTGTATTACTTTAATGTAATAATTTTATAGACTCCACGATGAATTTAAACTGCTATGTTGAAAAAAAAAAGTGCTATTCTACCTCCAATAACACTATAAACACTATATATTTCTTGGAAATAGTTATTTCTGTAGAACTTGTATAAATTGTACAGCAATTATTTTAATGTATAATAATTATTATGTTATTATCTCTTTGGAAGAGATAATAATAATGGATGAGAACTTTTTATTAGAATAAGATTAGTCATTTCATCAAACTAATTTATGAGCTTGTAAATGTCTTTTAGTCCAACATTACTGGTATTTTCTTGCTAGAATTCTTCTTTCCTTTTTCTTTTAAGTAATGTTAATTGAGCTACATTTAGATAAACTATGTTCATATGACATCTGAACTACAGGACTTAAAATACTTCCAGTGGGTTTATTTCTGTTTTTCCCATTCTCTTCTATCTTAGATGTCAGCTCTATTGGTGCCTTGGCAAAACCTTGCTATTTCTAAATCTTACTGTTTCTTGTTCTGCTTTACTTTGTTGCTCAGCATATGGTGTGCTGTTTCAAATTCTAGTGCCATTACATATAATCCTGCTTTCTTTGATGTTTCTTTAATAGACTGTTTGCTGTTTTACTGTGTCTTTGATGGTTAGTTAAAGCTGTTTACTCTCTTTATTTGTGTTATGGGCTTTAGTTTCTGATGTGACCTTTGTTCAGCTGCTTGCTTTTTCATGGTAGCCAGACTTCAAACCTCTGATGTCTCAAACCTTATCCTACCTTCTCTTTAGTCTTTGCTCAGTTTTCCATGTAGCCTTGCTTTTTCAGCTGTTGTATGTAAGTGATCTATCAAATAATACATTTTAATATTAAAAAATATAACAAATTATGCCTTGATTATTATGTTATGACCCTGTGTGCATATTTCATCTATTGACTTCCTTGATGGTTTTGGGGGGCATTTGGATCAATAGCCTTTATTTAGATTTGGGAATTTTAAAGTCTACATAAAAGAAGACAATGAAGTTACTGTCTTATTCAGGTAAAATCTTCATTTCTCTGCTGTCTGCTTTTTTTCCGTGTTTTTTTTTTTTTGTGTGTGTTTTTGGTTTTTTTTTTGTCCTTTTTTTCCCCTCATTTTTTTCCCATTCAATTCGTACTGAATGTGATTGCTAGACAGAAAAGTTGTCATTAGTTAATTATCTTCTATATTAGGTCCCAGCAAATCCAAGTGCTCGCAAAGGCATCTAATTCATACCTTACTGTGAAACATAAGTTACTGTCAGAAATAAGTCTCTGTGTGGCTGGGATTCATCTTGCTTATATGTAGCAATTTAAAAGCTGGGCATCTTATTCCAGTCAAGCAGCTAGATGATTACTGAAAGTAATGGAAAAAATAGGCACTTCAATAATGAATTTCATCCCATCCATCTTAAACAGTTATTTTAGGATGAGATGAATCAACCACCTGATGTGCCTATCTCTCTCCATTTGCTACAGAGGGATCTTAGCATAAATCTAACTTAGAGGAGTTTAATGTTAGGCGAAATTGACACCTTATATGAAATCAGTTATTAAAGATTTTGATTTACTTTAGAGTTGTTGTAGAATTGGATTTGCTACTGTTCGTGGTCATCTTTTTTCAGATACGTACTTTTCCCTGTCTCCCTTTCAAATATAAAGGTTCATGCTATTTCTTTATAAGCTTGGTTAGCTGGACAAAGGCACTGACTGAAGTTCATTCCAAAAGGCATATATCTCATTAAGAAAAATCCTTTACCATTTTTTAAATGTTCAGATTTCTGTTCCACAGATAAAAGGGAAAAAATAGTTTCTTGAGCTGTTTATAGTTACAGACTTAAGGCAGTTCCTTAAGCATTTTACAGGAAATTGGAATATTAAGTCTTAGGAATATCTGTCAGATGTATGTTAGCAGTACCTTTTTAGAATATGAGTGTTTCAGGTTTTTTATGTATATGGATAGCACTCTGCCACAAGTTACAGATACAATTTATCTACAGCATTTCTTTTAAAACTGACAACTTGACAATTTGCTAGATATTTTTGCATAAATAAGAACAGCAGATGTATGGACTGTACAGTGATGCTTGGTTTTAATAATGTAAATAACAAATCACATTGAAGAGAAATTTTATTTTGTAAGTTTCAGAACCTGGCTTATACCTCTTCTTGTTGTTTTAGGCTTTGGTCAATGATATGTCTGAAGGAATAATGGTGTAAATTAGAACTTTATTATGCTTTTCTGTTTTAAGACTCTCGGCAGATCTGTATGTAATACTGGAACACTAAATTACATATTAATGATAGTTTGATTTGTCCTTATAACTTACTCACAGATGCATATGATAATCTTGAAAATTCAGAAGCATAAAAAAGTTGAAACTGCTGTGCAAGGGTTTAATTAGATAACTGTATTTTTAGTACAGTGTAAAAGGTGATACTTCATGACATTCTTCAGTAACAGTAAGATAACTGAAGAAAGAAGCAGCTTGATCTAAAGATCATGTTTTCTAATAAAGCCTACAAGGCTTTTTAAATTGTCCTTGAAAAAAATGATTAAAAAAGTGAAGGCCGAGAAATACGTAGCAATTTTAAACACTGACTCCCAGCAAGTCTTTTCTGCAGATCGACAGATAACAGCATGTAGATGAGATGGCCAGATTCGAACTGAATTGTATCTTTATAATATATTGTATCTTTATGAGATATTTTCCCAATATGCCCAATATTCCCAATCAAGATGCTCTATCCTGATGATGGGAAAAAAACATTGCAAATAGATGTGTAACTTTTTAAAAAGTTTATAGAACCTGTTCAGTTGGGGGTAAATTCGCATAAAAGCCCATGAAACTCCAGTACTTGTGGTCAACGTAAAGGTACTTCAATGTCGATACCTGGAATCCTGCATTATGTTGAGAGTTCTCCCAATTTTTGTAGCCAATGTAACTCAATAGTACTGTGCACTGAGTGCTCCCGAAGTGCTTTGTTTTGCAATGAAACATTCTGGCTGGAAAATTCTAGATACCCAAAATGTATCTTTGAGTAGGAGTACAGATATACATATACACACATAACACGGTCGTTGGTCACAGCCAGCACGGCTTCAGGAGAGGAAATTCCTGCTTATCAAACCTGATTTCCTTTTAGGACAAGGTAACCCACCTAGCTGATCAAGGGAAGCCAGCTGATGTAATCTTTTTGGATTTCAGTAAAGCTTTCGATACTGTCTCTCACAGGATCCTTCTGGACAAAATGTCCAGCATACAGCTGGATAAAAACATCATGTGGTGGGTGAGCAGTTGGCTCATGGGTCAAGCACAGAGGATAACCATGAATGGGGTGACGTCAGACTGGTGACCTGTCCCTGGTAGGGTTCCACAAGGGTCCATCTTAGGCCCTGTGTTCTTCAACATCTTCATAAATGATTTGGATGCAGGACTGGAAGGGATACTAAGCAAGTTTGCAGATGACACAAAACTCAGAGGAGCTGTTGATTGCCTCAAAGGCAGTGAGGCCCTGCAGAGAGACCTTGACAAATTAGAGGACTGGGCAATCAGCAACCATATGAGGTTCAACAACAGAAAGTGCCAGATTCTGCACCTGGGATGGGGCAACCCTGGATGTTTGTACAGACTGGGGAATGAGACGCTGGAAAGCAGTGCCAAGGAAAGGGACCTGGGGATCCTGGTCCTGCCAAATTGAATATGAGTCAGAAGTGCCCTGGGGGGGCCCCCCAGGAGGGCCAACCGTGTCCTGGGGGCATCACCAGCCAGGAGGTGCTTGTCCTACTCTGCTCTGCACTGGTGTGGCCTCACCTTGAATATTGTGTGCAGTTTTGGGCATCAGAATATAAGAAGGATTTTAAGCTGTTAGGGAGAGTCCGGAGGAGGGAATGAAGATGGTGAAGGGCCTTGAGGGGAAGCTGTATGAGGAGCAGCTGAGGTAACTTGGTCTGTTCAGCCTGGAGAAGAGAGACTGAGAGGAGACCTCATTGCAGTAACAACTTCCTTGTGAGTGGAAGAGGAGGGGCAGAGACTGGTCTCTTTTCTGTGGTGACCAGTGACAGGGCCCAAGGGAATGGCCTGAAGTGTCAAGGGAGGTTTAGGTTGAATATTAGAAAGAGGTTCTTCACACAGAGGGTGATTGGGCACTGGAACAGGCTGCCCAGGGAAGTGGTCACAGCACCAACCCTGACAGAGTTCAAGAAGCATTTGGATGACATTCTTGGGCACGTGGTGTGACTCTTGGGAATGGTCCTGTGCAAGGCCAGGAGTTGAATTTGATAATCCTTATAGGTACCTTCCAACACAGCATATTCTGTGATTCTGTTTTTCTGTGATATATATGTATGCACATATATAGAGAGACATACATAGACATGCAGACACGCACACATTTATGAAAAATCAAGGAATGTTCATACTTGTCGAGAATTTAATTCAGTTTATATAGAATTAAACAGATACTGTCATGCTTTTTCTGTTTGTTTATTTGTTAAATTAATTGTTCAACAATGTCAAATTAAGCATGGATTGTTTTATCCAGTTAGCAACACTGTTTCTGGTATGACTACATTCAAAGGAAGTTGTCATGTTGATGTCTTCCATGCTTTCAAGTACATCTGACATTTTACATTACAAGAATTCTCGGTGACTGTTCTTGTTCTACTGCTGCCATTGATACTTAATGCCAGAGACTTTGAAATTGCCCAGTGATGTCCCAGCAAGTACGGCCGTATCTGGGAATTTTTGGAGGATGTTGCTTTCCATGTATCCAATCATGAGAACGTTGGGTTTCTTGGGAAACTTGGATGTCTCAGTGAACATCTGTGAAATATATCCTTCAGTTTTAAAGATACTTTTTAAGAAGACACTTGTGCAATGAGGTGCATTGCTCTATGAAATTCAGAAAGAGCTGAGATTAGCACTTGCTTTCTCTAGCACTAAAGGTTCATAGATGTAAAACCAGTGGAAGTATATAGGTCTCCACATGAAAAAAAAGGTCTGTCTGCAAGACATGTACACTCTTGCAGAAAAAGTATGGAGTTCAAAGATGAAGAACATGTAGTAGCTGAATGTAACTTGCTGGTCTTCTGAGTATGAAAACAGAAGTCCTCACAAAAAGATTCTTATGCTCCTTTCAGCAGGTTTTTATATAGCCTTTATGCTCAGAAAAAGGAACTGGTAAAAGATATGCAGAAGTTTTTTATACATTTTCTGTGATATAAACTATGTCAATGAAATGATTAAAGGGAAAAAATTCAGTTGTGAAAAAAGCCCCCCAAACTGCAACAACCATACTCCTGTGCAAACACAAGAATTTGCGTGAACATAATGATAAGCTCGATTAGAGAACTAAGCTGGCTGAAAAATAATTTAGGTCTTTGGTCTGATGTGTAATATAGCTGTAGAGGTACTTGTGCTGGGACAGGAGAGCAGACAGTGGTGGAAAAGAGTGAGTGGGAGCAGCAGGAGCAAGACACCTTTTGACTTTCAATATTTTTCAAATATACAACCTAAACAACTTACCACATGTGAGGCTGTCCTGGTCTTCACAGTTTCATGTGCACTTTAAGTTTCTGATGGGGAAAAAAGTAGGTATGAGTGACTCTTTGCACTTAAGAATTTGTAAGAGGATCTGGTGCTCTGAACATGCTTCTGCCTTGGATATTTTATGACTTAGGTATGAAGAAGGTTTTTGTTTAACAAAGCAATAAGAGTAAAGAACAATGGAATGAACTTTTAAAAAAATGTCATTTGATTTATATTAATACATGATATGGGTGAATTAGAAGTGAGTTGATGGCAGTTTTTCATGTGTTCTGGAACAATGTCTTATTATACTGCAAGGTCATAAATTATTTTTCAAAGTTAATATATTTGACATCTCTAAGCAATAGTGTATAAAGTTAGCACACATCAAAGCTTGAAGGTTTGTAAGTGCAAAGAAATATAAATCAGTTGTTGAAGGTTAACTGGATGTCCATATCTTTATTTTCAAAAGCGAGAGATGAAGAACCCAAAAAGTAAATTATAAAACATCTGTTTCTGCTTCAGATAGAGAGGTACTGAATTTGTGCTGAAAGAAAGCAGTAAGTTAGTGAGTTCTCAAAATTGTTGATCAACAGCAGCGTAGCTGAGATTTACAGTGGTTTATTACTAGGATCTTGGTTTTGAACATTTTTCAGTGATTGTTAATGTTTGAGATTGAGACACTTTACACAAATTTATTACTATTTGCAGTGAATAGTGTCCTTCCACATGAAATCAGTGTTTGGGTTTTTTTTTAAAGACATTAGTAAAAACATAAGGCAGGCATTCTATAGGCTGCTGTATCCTACAGTTATTTGTGTCCTGTCACTGACTGTAGATTAGTTTTGCCTCTCTATAGACTAAATTATATGAATATGGACGAACTTTCTGGGCAGAGACAGGCAGTGCTTGGACTAGAAAATGAAAATACTGAAATTATGCTGGTGAGAGAGCTTACACATGAAAGTGGCCTCTCTTAGCTGACTTCACCCATTTTAAGATTTCATTCCCCACCTGATGGCAAGAGGATTTATCACACTGTAAAATTGTCATCTGAAGGTAGTAAATTTCTTCCTGTACATTTAAAAAAATGGTGGAAATGGTGAGTTTTTCTGTAAGTGCCAGCAGAAGTTTAGGATGCCTGAGAAGATGTCTTTTGTGAAGAAAATTTTATATATATATATAAAAATATTTAACATAATTTGTAATGAGAAAAATTGGTAGCAAGTTATAAGACAACATAATAAATTATTATAGACTTGGCCTTACATTCAAAATAGAAAACTGTGAAAGTAAAATTTTTAACTAGTGATTGAAAATCCTGTTCCTGCTTCATCACTCAGGGAATAGACAGAATATTCCCAAAAGGCTTGTGTTGAATTCTTCCTGTAGGTGAGAAATGCAAATAGCTTACAGCAATGTTCACAGGAGCTCTTTATTCAAATTGTCAGTTTTGTGGCTCCTGTTTCTTCTTCTCTTAGTTTTAGTGGTAATTATGAAGCTATAATACTGAACGTGTATCTGTAGTTTACAGCAAACTATCCAGAGAAAAACTGTGACAAGCAGCAACTGGTTGTCTATTTTATTTTTCTCCTTTGGGATGGTGCTGATTTTTTCCCCCTTATAGTTTTTCCCCTTCTTTCTGTGACTCAGAGGACTGATTATAGAGTAAATGTAGTATTTTTCACACTGGTTTCATAATTGTCTAATTGAAACCATGTCTTACTTGAAAATAGTCCTCATACTTTATAGGATGCCATATACCAGTGTGTTCTTACACCTGTTGGAAGCACCAGTGAACACTGTACTAAGATAACTCAGGAGTGGCTTATTGAAATCCTGTGCAGACTGGGAAATCTTCACTGGTTTTGCCCAATGTGAAGTCAGCCTGATAGTATTGACAACATTTTTTAGAAGTTTCAGAAGCTCTAGGAAATTAATGCTTCATTCCCCCATCTCCTCTTTTCCTCACACTCCAAATTCAGGACTTCTTTCTTCATTTTGGAGCTTCTGTCCACTAATAACTAACATGAACATGAGCTAATTGAGTGAGGATAGTCATCTGTCATATAGTTATGTGTTACTGCAAATGTAGCAGATTCAGTTTAAATTTCTGTTAAAAGTATTCTTAAAGAAAACCCATGATAAAATAACATCAGTAAGCAAAATTGTAAATGAAAGCTTGATTGCAAAAATATCTCCAAGGCCATGTAGAGATGATTTAGTTAAATGTGCTTGGTATCTTACAAGTAGCACAAATACTGAAAAGATTTGGTTATTATTATTTTTTCTTAAATTCTGATTAAAAATGCGGGGTAGTATGGAAAGCTGTCTTCTGTATTTAAAATAGCTGCTTAATTTTGCAGAAGTAGTTCAGAAGAAAAAAAGAAGTAACTCTTTGGATGTTGAGCAAGAGTGGTCTTTCTGAAAAACAATTATAAAATTGTTTGTTAAAAGATGCTGAGAATTTTAACAATTATTCTGTAGCTATAATTCTGTGTCTTTCATTTAGAAGAATTTAGTCTTCCTTTTCTATGGACCTTTGTTTAGTAAAGGACCCTCGTATAGTTAACATAATGCTCCTGGGGTAAGCTTTTTCAGCTTGAATATGTAATTTGGAAATGACCAGTGATTTGTAAACTTAGATGAAAACTGTAGTGATTATCTTGAATACGTTAGCTGCAAGAATTAAATGACTAATTACATAAGCAGCTGCCACCACTTTTAATAACTGTGGATACCATAGAGCATAGCATTGGTTCTGCTGCTTTGTGGCACTAAAATCAGCCCTTGAAGCAACGGAAATTTAATTCTTTGTCAGCTAGAGTTCCCCCCTTTCTGTGTTCTGTTTGGACACTGAATGCATTTGAAACTGATGTGGACATCTGTTTACTAAAAATTTAATTAGTACCACTGTCCTATTTAAGGCAATTGAGATATCTTAATCTAAGAATTAAGGAAGAATCCTGCCTTTACAAATAAAACGAGAAAAGGTCATACCAACACTACGCGCTTAAATTTTCGGTGTTTGTGAGTAAGACTGGTTCTACTCCTTCTTTCTGGTCTTGACCAGGCAGTGACAGTTTATACACAGTTGTCAACTGAATTAGGCAAACCATATGTACTCCCACCACCCTCCTGCTTGTGGGTGTCAGTGTACAGGAACAGAACTGGGTACTGTCTCTGCTTGGCATCCCTCAACAGCGTGGATCCAAACGATGCAACTGGCTGCAGAACTGTTTTGCTAGTCAACAAGTACTGTACCCCACCCACGTTTCTAACTAGCAGATGGTGAGGCAAGCCTGTAGAGCATGGTGAGGGATTTCACTACATCTCTTAAAAGTAAATAAATAATATTTGAAAATCCTATTAAAAAAAATAAATTACAGTATGAATTAGCCGTAAAAGTATAGCATCATATAAGTATGGGATTTCATATTTGTTATAAAACTTTCATGGTCACCTTAAATAAATATTACTTTGATAATTTAAAGTATTTCTTAAGCATGAAACTATTTTTTATGGTGTTGGTCATCCTAATGCTCTAAATATCAGAGACTTCTGACTAAGACATTTGTTCTGGAAGAAAAGATTGAATAGTACTCTGCTGCAAGTCTTCCCTTGGTTAAAAAAAAGGAAAAAGAGAAAGGCATTAGATGTGCATTTAGAACACGAAATCTTTCAGCATGAATAACAGAACAAATTACTTCATTAACTTCCAGCTATTGTGCATTTTTGTGAAACCATGCTAAAACTACAACTTTGTCAGCATTATATTCTTTGTGATTTCCAAATAATAGTATTATTTTTTCAAGTCTGTTTGCTCTGAACATCAAGCAAGGTTTTTCTCTGCTGTTCATAAATACAAGATTCTGTAGGCCAGGTAATGGGTGCTTCTGTTTCTCCCTTGATTCTATTCAACTTACTCTTTCTGTGAGTGCTATGCAACTTTTTGCACAGTTACATAGATTTGGCTTGAATAATCTCAATTTGGTATTTTAATATAATTTAGTCATTTAAGAATAGTAATTTTTAACTTGATCTCTATGCATGAAAATTATCACTAGAATGAAAGACTGAAATTCAAGTCATTTATTTTTCTGAATAGGAGCATGCTTAGAACTTCATAAAGACAGGGAGTTTGCCTTATTGAGCTCACCATCTGTATAAGTTGCTATACTGATGTTTGCTCTAACAGACACTTCGAATACATAAAAATGAAAAGTCATGAGTTAGTGTCACAGACCGTCACAGATAGTGTGATTACAGAAATGCTGTTATTTTCTAACACCATATTCAACATCCCGTATTCTACTCTATTGTTATCTAACAGCAGCAGAAGATTCAAGGAAAATTACTAATTAGGTTTCACTCAGGCATCTGTATCTCACTTGATCAGTTTTATCAGAGGTGTGTGACCTGTCAGTTTCTCTCACCTTCCTGCACTGTGACCTCTGTTCTGCTTTTCCAGTCTGTTAAGTTCATTTAATTTATGTTATCATAATTTATCTAGGGACCTCATCCCATTTATTTTAAAAATCTGTTTTATGCATTTTATACATAGCAGCAAGACATCTTCTAGCATCATTAATTGAATTTACACAGTACCTCTCAGCTCCAAAATAAGGTATTTTACGAAAAATATCAGTAGTATAATTATGAAGTTGATATAGTAGTTCCAAATTCTAAGCTGAAGGGGGTAGTGTTAACAAGTAGGTTTTCAAGTTGATTTTCAGGTGAAAGAAGTCAAGTAGTTTTTGTATCTCTGAATCACTACAGAGAGGAAATGCTAAGTGAAAAAAACCCCACAAACCCACATCCTGCGATATGGCTCTTCCTTACTGCCAAGACTTGACCTCCAACATCAGAATATACCTACTAATATAAATTATTATCATCCAGTTTCATGGAAAGTACTGAGGAAATTAAAAGAAGGAAGTGGAGTCTGCTTTGTACTGAGTCAAAACTGAAATTGCTGCCTTCTTCCATTTGCTTTAAATGGATCTTTACCACGTTTTTTGTATTGTCATCTGGCTGGCTGCTGAGTGTCCATGCCGCATCCTCGCAGGGAATGCATTGCAGTAGTTTTAAGAGGATGAAAACGATACAATGAGTAAAGTTTATTAGCTTACATTAATAGCAAAACTGTATCCATTAGCGTTCTAAATATGGGAGCTGAATTAAAATCTTTCTGATATCTGAATTACAAGAGTATGTGATATACTTATCTATTCTCTGGTCCATTTTATTGAAACGCCATCACTGTAAACAAGTTCTAAATGCTGTAGTTCATTTGTAACCATTAAGTCCGAAGACATAAAATGAGTGGAAAGGACAAGTGAACAACATAAAAACCACACTGCAGTAGAGGTTGAAAAGCTACTAATTGTATTTCCTCTTAAAGAATTTGGCTGGTAAAGGAAATAAAAGCAGCCTTTTGCATGTAATTGTGTGTGCTCTGAAATTATGTTGTAGTGACTAATTAAATATTGGGTGCGTTTTTTTTAGAAAATAAGCCTACTTCTAGGTGAATTCATTCAATGCTTGTGACTTGCATTGCTTTCTACTTAGTCCTGAAGTTGTAAAGAGCGAGCCGTATGGAGAGAAGGCTGATGTCTGGGCTGCAGGATGCATCCTTTATCAGATGGCAACTCTGAACCCACCTTTTTACAGCACCAATATGCTCTCCTTGGCAACTAAGGTATTCAGATTTGCCAGATCAATGTACCAGTTGTTTCTGCATGATCCATGGGAATTTGTGTAAGGTTATAGATGCACAAACTGCTCTCAGTTCTAATGTGTGAACGAGCACAAGTGTTTATCATTGTGCGAATTGCTGTCTTGCCATTCTAATTGCAAAAATTGCTTGTAAATGTTAATATGCTATTACCACTCAGACTAGCATATTTCACTCGTTGCATTTGGCTTCAGATATATAAAATTGCTTGACATACTATAATATTGGATTTTCTACAGCGTTGTGTATTACATCTTAGGAAGATTTAATGAATTAGGATAAATAATTGGGGGTTTGTGTTTATTGTTTCCTTGATTTTGATATTATAGCACTTTAATCTGCAGTGATTATCTACATTAATGTGAATACCTGGTTGGAAGTGATATTCTGCATTACAAGATGTGTTCTAAATTGTTTTGAAAGTTAGAGATGATGATGTAATGCCCATCAGGTTCTCTCAAGAAACAATATTTGTCATGTGGGATCTTGAAATGAATAATGAAGTGCTTTTCTTCAACAAACTGTAGATTATTTATTTTTCAGATAGTAGGGGCTATGTATGAACCTGTGCCAGAAGGACTGTACTCTGAAAAAGTGTTGTTTACCATTAAGAGGTAATTACTCATCTCATTTTATTTCGACATCCTTCTGAAAAGATATTTTTGTTTTGTATGCTTCCAGCAGAGATAGTGTGACAGTTTGCAGACTTAAGCAACTGCCAGTATTTGTCTCTGAAAAGGAAATATCTTTGGATTTAAAGGGAAACAGAAGTATCTCCTTACCCCGATAATAACATGTACAATACAGCTGCACACATGCAACAGGAAAACTCATACCAGTATAGTCAGCACATTCATTTAGCCAGTATATACTTTAAATTTTTAAATTTATCAATATCAATGTTGTAGTTAATTCCCTACACATCAATTTTTTCCGCCATGAAAATACAGCATTTTGAGTAATATTCAAATGCAAATTATGGTCAAGGAAGTAACCCTGTTACAATATGCTATTTATAGATCACTGTGTGATCACATTCGTAGTTTTTTCTGTTTATCTGACTGATGGAAATATGTTTTCCACTACCTTATAATCCTGTTAGCATGATAGCAGAGATAACAAAGCAGAGAGAACGCAGTAATGGAGGAAAAGATGAGCCTGTATTTGTTCCACTCACTCATCACATATTTCTCTTAGCTATGTTTACATCTGTCTGGTGATAATGTCATGTGTAAGGCAAAGCATAGAGTGAAGTTGAGATTTAGCTCCCTTGATTTTTCCATTTTAGAAAAAAAACCCACTTAGCACAAAAATGCTTATACTTTCTCAGATATTCAATTCCATCTCTAAAAAAGCACTTTACTATACAAAGGCTAAGGTTTTTACACTATGTTTTATTGTACAAAAAAGTTTTCTATTATTTAAAGACCCTGAGAATGAAGGATAACAATGGAGAGCATAGGTGCTAATAGAACTAAAATTTACCTTTAAGTGATTTGGAAATTAATTTTAATGAAAACCCTAAAATTTTTACATGACATATATGACATATATGACATAATAATTTTTTGATATATTTTAATAGCATGAGAAGTTTAAAGTGTTTTGTTTTTGTTTGTTTTATTTTTAATATTATCTCTTACTATGTGTTAATTCTTAAATTCAGACTTTGGGTTCTTTGCTTATGCTTTCTGAGATATTTAGAAAGAATAAAGAACATTAAAGAAAAGCAGTAATAATGAGATTTTAGTTATAATATAGATGAGGAAAAATTAACAGAAAAGGAGTTATTTTTGAATGACTGAAGCACAACACATATTCAGAAATGAATGTCATAAATAGAAAAATAATTTATTGAAAATTATTAGAAAAACACTGAAAGCTTAATGTTGCAACTGTAAATTTGCATTAAGTGTTATTCTTCTTCAATATTGTTATTAAAGTACAGTTTTATTGGATAAACTGCTGAAGAAAGCTCTGGAATCATAATCACAAAAGTTTTTCAGAGCTGAGCATCAATCTACTTGGTGTTTAGTCATAAATCATTTCTAGATGCATGGAAAATGGAAATAGAACTCATCAGCGATCTTTTATAGCTCACATTGTTCTTGGAAATTTTGACCAATTTCAGTGGACTGAAAAACCCAAAAATTAGAACCTCCCAAACAAGAATTTTCTTAAGGGTGAAAAACTTGCACCTCTTCAAAAGCAATATAATATTTCAAGTAAAACAGATTTTAAAAGTTATGAAAATTATTTAAATTAATGTATTTGAGAAAATTTAAACAAAAAAGATTAAAATCAAGAAGTTCAAGTATTGTAAAATATTTTCAGAACTGCTACTTTATATGGCACTTGTGTTTCACTTAGAATTATTAGAATTATTTTAGAAATAATAAACCATTCTGTGACTTTCTTTAAAGAAGAGTGTTGGGTTATGTGTGCTGGCAGGTCAATAGTACTCTGGAGGGAAATCATAGTAAATTATCAGGTTCACTGGAGTTAAGATTTAAGAGTTTATAGTGCATGCAGAATTATATCAGTCCCTATCAGCTTCTCTGTCCTACACTGAATACAAAATATTCTGGTGATTTAAAAATAGACCTAATAGTATATTATTACAGTCACTAAACAACTACTTAGGGTGCCTGAAACAAGAACCATAGAACTATAAAGTAATTTAGATTGGAAGGGACCTCTGGAAGTCATCTAGTCCATTTGCTTAATGCAGATACAATTAGATGTGGTTGCTCACTGCTCAGGGTCTTGCCTGAGTTTTGAATATTGAGGGATGGAGATCCCAAAATTTCTCTGAACCCTCTTTGGTGCTTATCTTCCTTTGTGATTAAAAGTAGTAGAAGTAGTAATAATGATAATCATTATATCTACCAGATTTCCCTGTGTTCTAATTTACGTATATTGCCTCTTGCTCTACCGCTATGCACCTCTGCACTGCTGTGCCAGAAGGATCTGGCTCCATCTTTTCCATGCCCTCCCATTATGCAAGTAGCAGTTAGACCTTTGTATGGGTGTCCCAGGTCCCTCTGACAACAGCCCTGCCCCATGTATCAACTGATCCCTGCAATTCAGTGTTCACAAACCTTTTGAGAATGCACTCCATCCTGTCATCAAGATTGTTAATGAAGATGTTAAATAGTACTGACCCAATATCAATCCTTGGAGGATGCTACTTCCAGCCACCAGCTGGACTTTGTACTACTGATGACATCTCTTTGAGCCAGGAGGTTCAGCCAATTATCTACCTACCTTATAGTCCTTTGGATACTGTGGGATATTGTGCCAAAAGCCTTGCTAAAATAAAGCTGGTATACCCACAGCTATACTGCTCCTTCCTTTTCCACAGAGCCAGTAATCTCATGGGAGACACCAATCAGCCTAGTTGGGTACAACAGCTGTTTGGTTAATCCATCCTTGCTTCTCCCAGTCACCTTCTTGTCCTTTTTGTGCTTGAAAATTTTGCAGAAGAAATTGCTCTATTATTTTTCCAGAGATGAAGTTGAAGCTGACTGGCTATCAGCATCCTGGATCTTCCCTCTTGTTATTCTTGGATATATGTGTGACATTCAGCTTTTACCAATCTACAGGAACCTCCTTTTAGTCCTTTTAGACATGATGGATAGTGGCATTGACCAACTGCATCAGCACCCTCAAACCCTTCTCATCTGATCCTGTGGGCTTGTGTCTCTCCAACTGGCTTAAATGCTTTCTCACTGTATTTTCTGCTGTGTGGAAATGCTTCATGCTCATGGATTCTACAGGTAGGCTCAGAGATCTGGAAAACTTATGGCCAAAGTTTCTCAGTGGAATTGGAAGCAAAAAAAGGACGTACACTTTTCCATGTCTTTTGTCACTAAGTTGTGTAGTGGGCCCACATTTTCTTTAGCCTTTCTTTTGTTGGCCTTTCTTCTGCTTTCCACACCCATTGCTAATTTCAACTTCAGCTGAGCTTTGGCTTTCCTAACTCCACCATTTGGACAATATCTGTGTTCTTCCTGTGTAGCCCACTCCTGCTTCCTACATGCAGGATTGGGCTATTCTAGTGCTTTGAGTTGTGCCTGGAGATCTCCCAAGCTTTCCCTTTACTTTCCAAGACAGTCTCCTATGAGATTCTACTGGGAAGTTCACTGAAGTCCTGTGTTGTAACAATACAATCTTACTTTCTCACTTCTCATGAGATTTTGAACTCCAGTGTGATGACTGCTGTAACCAAGGCTGCCCTTGATCTTCACATCCTTGTTTTGTTCTTCCTTATTTGTGAGCGAACGATCTGGCAGAGTGCCTTTGCTAGTTAGCTTCTGAATCAGCTTCACCAAGAAATTGTCGTCAGCAGATTCCAGAAGTCTCCTGATTGGTACGATCAACCATATTATCCCATCAGCAGATATGGCCCATTAATGGGCCCCAATGAGTGTCTGCAATCACAAAGCTTCCTCCATCCGCCCAACAAATGCTTCATTGACTTCCTCTTTGGTTTTTTGTGGTTTATAGCAGGTGTCTACTGCAATGTCACCCATGTTGGTATGTTCCTTTGATCCTCACTCATAAGCTTTTGACTATACACAGTCAGGTGTTGGACTGCAGATTGCACCCACGCTGACCTGAGCCTTTCCTCCTCACTGATAGAATTAAGGAGAACACCATCTCTGTCCAGTGCCCTTCACACTTGATCCCAGTGCAGTGCAGTCACTTTCAGTGTGTTCAGAGTTGACCCTGATAGTGTTATTTGTACCCATATGAATGAACAGCAAGAAGTAATAGCCCAAGGGTCAGGATGAATCGGTAGCACCTCCACAGTGTTCTGAGTCCAAGAAACAGACATCACAGACATCAAATCAGATCAAATAGATGGATGCCTCTGTTCCTTAGCCTCAAATGACTGTCAGCTACTGCATCTTATTTGTGATGTGAACTCTTAAATCAGAATCACCTGGCTCTGATATGTCCTCCATTAGATCTTATTCTTCCTCACCTGTTGCTAGGTTGCTATACCTATCCTGTAATTATATATCCATAGTCAGAGGAAAAGCCTTCTTGCTCTTGGCAGAAGTCACAAGTCTCCAACCTAGCTCCTCTTGAGAGCCTCCATCCACTGCTTCTTTGAGGGTAAGCTCTCGATTTTCCCCCTTCTTTGCATTGTTTTGGGAGTGTTGTTTGTCTCTGCAAAGTCTCCGTGAATATCGTGACATTCTCCTGTAAATCCTCCTGACAACACACTCCTCTCCTTCACAAATGTTTTGTTCAGTGGTGCAGCACCTTGACCAGAGCACAGTTGCCACAAGAGAGGCAATGTCTCCCCCAGTCCCAGGAATAGGCCCTGGGCACTCCCTAATGTGTCTGGGGGTGCACAGCTGCAGCCCCCAGTTGCAGTTCTGTCTGGCTTGGTGTCAAGGATAATTGTTCCAGCTGATGCCAGGGACTGTGCTGTGCTGTTTTAACAACAAGGCTGCACAACATTGAACTGTCCCATGCAGAATGAGCAGAGTGCTGGCCAGCATGACTCCATAAATACCAGTGGAGAAATGCAGCAGTGAAAAATGTTGTTGTTTTTTTTTTTTTTTTAAAACGAGTGAATAGAGAATATTCTTTCTGTAGCTGCTTGACTCCTGATGCAGCGGCGCATCCAGACATAATGGAGGTCAGCTCACTGCTGTCTGATGTTATGATGAAATACCTGGATGTTCTATCCACCTTTCATCTTATGTTGGAGAAGAAACTGGATTGGGAGAGGAGATGAACCCGGCAGTACTTCAGGGAGGCTAATCGAAATGCAGTAACCTATCACCACCAACTTTCCATTTTATCACAAGTAAGTACATGTATTAGACTTTATTTTTCCTTATCACTGTTTGCCGTATCTGAGAAAATAACAAAGCAGAAAATAAATCAAAATGAAAAGACTCATCCTCTTGTAACATTTTTCTGTGCAGGCTCTCTAATTTATTTTTAACAAGGTATTCATTAATTTTTTTTTTGCACATGCTTATGCAGGCAAAATGACAGTATCTTAAAAACCGGTATCATTCCACATTGGAAAATGGCATTGTTATGGAAGCTCTTGCAGTTTTGATAATATCTGAAAACATTTAATTATTACTGTGCACTTGTGAATGATTTGTGAATAGGAGAATATACACTTGGTTAGGGTGGAACAAATTGATAATCTTGTGTGTGATTCATAAACAATGACACCTAGAAAATGGAACCTACACAAATGTAATTTTTAATTACAGATTGCTAAATACAAACCCGTGATGCTGATAAGGTATTTGCTCATGTTTTCTAACTGCCTGATACAGTTCTGCACAAATACTTTTTGCAGTTCTTCCATTTACTTCAGGCTGTGTTTTAAGCACCCTTCATGAAGGACATCAGTATTTTACATAATGAACCAAACTTGTGTATGATCTCAGACAATTTATTTAGAAAATACAAGGATAATGTTTCTGTGTAGCAAAAGCGCACTGTGAAAATTATTGTTATGGTAATTGCAAAGCAAAGTTATAATTTACACAGCCACTTTTGTTTGTTCAGAAGTTGAATCTATTAGCTTACTTTTAGCAGATTTCAGTAGTTTGCACTGAAGAAATTCTATGTAGGAAAAACGTTCTCAGGAACACAGTTTGGTCCCATACTCCATGGTCTTTATGTTCCTGGTCAAACGTAAAGCACTTGTAGAAATTGTTAATATTTTTTTTCAGTAGTTTTTTGACCTATCAGTGTAAGATCATTATTTTTATTACACCTTTTTTTTTTTTTTTTCCCAAGGAAAAGAATGCCAAAAACTTCCAGAAAACTTTAATGAACTACTGTCTTTTGAAATGTAAGGTGTATTGGGATACAAGAAAGCTACAGAATAGGATTTTTAACTTAAAACAGTGCAAGCAATTTTTTCCGTGTTTTTTTTTTTTGTAAATTTTCTTACCCTACATATTTGGAAACTTGTTGTATTTCATTATATTTTCATATCTTCATATAGTCATTCTCTTGCCTAACTGTCATAAAATTTGCAAAAAAACGTGCTATAGATGGAAAGATGCTAGGTTGGGGATTTACATGCAGTTATCTTACCTTTAGAGAAGAGTCTCCTATCCAGACATTTGTAAGATATGATAGAATGGATAGTTTTTCAGAGAAGGTTAGAGTACTTCTGTTTTGTATAAATACTTGGAAAATACACCTGTCCACAAAAAGAGAAGAAAAATGCTTCTGTATTTTGGGTGATAATGGCTAATCTTCCTAAGGAAGAAATACTGTAGTTCTAGTTCCACTCCAGTAGATATTTTATTGTGTATATTAAAGGAACATGAGGTTCTGACAAAGATCCAGAACACTGAAGAACCTGAGGGGAATATGGCTCAGTACCGAGAAGTGGGAGACATAGTTGTGTGTCCTTGCTATAAATAAGATGAACGGGTTAGGATCTTTCAAATTTCAGGGGAGTGCTGCAGAGCTTAGAAATAGAAGGAGCCATGTTGTTTCTTTCTTCCCAGTACTTTGGAAAATGTTATAAAGTTGGAGAATTTCTAACAAAGAGATTAATTTTTCCTGAAAAGTTTGTCTTTTGAAAAAATAGGCAATATTCTGACTAAAAGTGCTAGGAAGAATTTCAAGCAGCTGCTCCTGAAATAAAAACTCTGTGAGGTATAGACAGCCTAATTCATCTTAGTCAAGGCCCCAGCTATTCCACAGCCAAGTAATTTGTCATTTTTCCATGGTGTCAGAGAATTCGGTGTTTCTGCCATGTAGTTCACTGTTTCGTTGAAACCAACTATCTTACACTTTGTTTTCTCTACTAAAATGTACTTATGGCCTCCTTTTTCATCCCAGTTGTGTCATATTGTGCATGTTTCTGAAATATGGACTGTACTCTCTGTCCTGCTTTATGGAACTAAGCAACAGAGATCTTTTGGAGCCAGAGTGGAATCTGTTTTATAAGTATGTAAGTCTAGTTTGGAAGCAGTTAAGTAGGCAATTGAAAGGCAGGTCAATAGATAATGTTGAAGTATAGTTATCTTGTGTGATAAATATAGCATAAAATCCATGCGTGAAAATAATCTTAGTAAAAAGAATCATTATCATCTTCCCACATAAATTCCCATTTTTTGTTGTTTTCCATAGAAATTGTTGTTTGTGTCAGAACAGAAGAAGATGTATGGGTGACGGGTGTTTAATATAGTTAGTGTGTTCAGCTCTGAAAGGTTAAGGTTGCTGACATTATACAGGGTACAGAGGACCCAAACAACTAGTAATAATGGCAATAATTTTCTCTCACATTGTACCTCTCATTTCAAGGTGATCAATATTACATTTTCATGCTCTTGGTAAGAAGAGGTGGAGAGGAAAAAGGTAGTTTGTGTGAGGTCACCGAACAGACTAGTGGCAAAACTGAGTTTTCTGTGTTCCAAGGCAAATATGAGTCTCAAAACAGTAGCTGATCTAACTAACAAATTAGTTTTCCTTTAAAGAAATGAGTGTGTAGCCAAATAGTAATTTGATTTCTTTTTTAAAGTATATAGATTTGAAAAATTTGGGCAAAAAATGCATGGGCATCACCCATGATTGTTTCATCTACCGCATATATCCTGAAGTGTTTTTAACTTTTTCCCCATTGCCACATTTTTAATGTAAAATATAAATATACCTAAAACAATATAGAATGATAAATATTCAGATCTGTCCTGACTTTCGAATGTGGTAGAGAAAAATGTAAGTTTTATAATTGGAGTCTGTCAGCTAAAAATATATAACAGAATATGAGCCATTTGTACCTTCTACTACTCTCAGAGAATATATTGAAAATGGGCAGACATGATAGACTACCTGTCTGATCAGAGCAACTTCCTTTTCTTACTTTCTGTAGTTCTCATTCATGCTTGTGGCACACATATTCTGTCCCATTTTTTTTCTCTATAGCAGGTAATACCATGTTCTTTGGGAATTTAAGCCTATTTTAATTTTTTATTAATAATGTCACTAAATATTCATTTCATTTTTAAATTAATATATGGAAATCCATGTATTAAGATCAAGTTCCCAGTTACGAAGAGTAATGGGAAACTAAGATGCTTAGGTAATGGGAAAAGTAAGTCCAACTTTTTTTGTGAGTGTAGTCTGATCTATGGAGTGGCTCCACATTCCAGGTTAGTCAGGGCTAACAGAGTGTCAAAAGTCATTAAGAGCGCTTGGCCTGACCCGGTCCATTTAGGTAGCCCTCAGCTGAATGCTTTGTCCTAATGTTTAAGTGCACAAGAACACTTGTTAGCCAGGCTGCTCTCTGCATTTTTTTGTTTTCACATTTGGATGGGTAAGTCTTCCCCTAACCCAGCATGCTGGGGGGCGTGGCATATAGACCACGGAGAGCCATCTTCCATCTGGGTTGGATTTTTAGCTGCAGGTCAGCGCTGGCCCTGCCAGGCTACATCTGTCGGTATCAAGGTGCAGTGCTTCTGGTGGACTAGGATGCTGCTGCTGGAAAACACACTGATTATTCTGTTTGAAGGCAGCCTGGCTATGGCCTGTGCTAAGAAGCGTGCCTGCCTCTCTCCTGCAGAAGCTGTTCAACTACTTACTGGTCAGAAATAGTGAAAGAAGCAGCATAGCTCTTTTCAAACAGGACTATATCTAAATGACTAAATCTAAAGAGCCTGGCCAGACCTGAAATGGCTGGTGGGAGTTTCCTGGCTTCTGTCTGTGACATAAACCTTAATAATCTACCTCTAGATCATTAGGAGTTGATTATGTCTTTTCTGGATTGGTTTAGAAACATGAATGAGTCTTGAGACATGCTGGGATTTCTTTCTATGCCCCTTCTATCGCAAAGACAGTAATGTAAATAAATGTGAAGCGTTTTGTAGTAATACCTGTAAATAGAGAGCATGCTACTGTTGCCACTCTTTTTCATCCACAGGAATGGATTTATGTTTTTCTTCATCCACAGGGGTCTGTGACTGAAGGGGGAAGGGTTAAAGATCGTGATTTAAGAATCTCTACTTTTGTAACCACCCTGCAGGCTACTGGCAACTCTTGTAATTCACAGCAGCCATCGATTTCCTCACAAGAAAGAGGACGGTATTGCAGCTATCTGAAAGACAAAGAAACACAAAATGATTTAACTGCTTTTTCACCAAGTCATTTCCCCCCCTACCCAAATTCAGTTCTGCTCTGTTGGCAATTGTTGTGCTAATAATCATGTTAGAATCTGAGCATCACCACATGCATTACAAAGTAGTACTTAATTAGCAATTCAATTTGAATTAATCAAGTTTTTTTGTTAACTCAAAAAAAGACATAAAGATTGGATTAATGTTCATTTTAATTTCCTTTTTCTTTGTGCTTAGAAATAGATTTTGTGCAATTCAGCCTTTTGGTGCATAGAGGCTTTTTTTTTTTTTCCTTAAAACAGCCGTGTATGTATGCAGCAACTGCTTTTGTATCGGTTGAAGCAACGACTGTGCTTGGTTTTAAAACACTTAGAAGGCAACGGGTTGTTAATAGTGCAGAAATATAGTCCCATATTTATGTTAGATTAGAATATAAAAATATTTTAATCAAAAATTATTATTAAAATATATTAAAATTTTACTTAAAAATTGGATGGTAATGACTGTGCACTGCTGCATACAATTCCCTTTTGAAATGAGTGAGGACTCGGGAATGTCTTGAAGACTTAACATTCCACAAATTTTTTTCTTCTTCCACCTTTCACTCCACTGACACCATTCTGTTTTGACATTTGTGTTGCAGGTACTAGGTTTAAAGTTTAAATGTTAGAAATGTTGGCGTGATAAAAAGAAAGTAACCTTTTCAGATTTATACTATGTATGTTTGGAGAATAAAGTAATGATATAAAAACTGTTTTGCAGGTATATTTTTTTTAAGTGTCACTGAATGTAGAAAATAGTCATCACAGCCAGATTACTACCTGTGAAAACGTATGATCAGATTCTTTAAGGACAAACCCATAAGATGCTTAATTCAGCTTCAATTTGTTAATACATCAAAATACGTTAATGGAATTACAGGATATAAGGCAGGAAGAGTTGTCAGAGATTATCTTGTCCCTTTCCAAGGTTTAGAGCTACCTGTCACTCCTGACAGGTATTTGACCACTGAGTCATTAAAAAGTCAAGTGATAGAAACAGTTTAGAAACAGCAGAGATGCACAGACTGTCTTTACAGTCAGCAGTCACGTCTGATTGAGTCTTTTTCTCCATTTGAAGATAACATCTAGGAAATGATGAGGATGCCCGAAGCATCCTGGGCATACCCACAGCACATATACGCTGTGCTATAGACAGTGTCTAAAGTTAGTGTGGTGCTTGCAGAAAATTTTGGTCTGTCTTTGTGTATTTGACAGAGTAGATATGATATGCATGTCTTGTTTCCAGGAGATACCAGATGGACATACGCATGTGCATGTATGGGATGTATATGATACCTGAAATTTTTGAACCCAATCTTAAGTGCTATAAAAGCACTCTGTGAGCACTAAGTCCAGAATATCCCAAGAATACTGCGTTTGCTGAGTGCATTCAAACCAGTTACATTGTGTTTGAACACTTATTTCTCTCCGCAGGATCCCAGATGGATGCAATAGTTGAACACTTGATTACTATTACTGAAATTGTCCTTCTGACAGTGGAAATATGTAAAAGTTATGTCTTTTATCTTATATATTGGTTCTCCTCCCTGTGATTTTTTTTTTTTTTTAATATGGACTGAATAATAAAAAATATGGAGGGACAGGAAAAAAAAGAAATGAGAACAATCAGAGGTCTCCAAAACACGACTTAAAAATTAAGATTGATATAATTTTAAGTGTAGTGTTCAAAATTGTACGTAATTACTCCATCTGAGAATCTTATTGGTATCAAGTAGAAAGAGTACACAATTGTTCGGAATTATTATCTTCTTGATACATCCCAGTATGATGTTCACCTTTTTATAACAGCGTGGTATTGTTGAATCTTATTCTGTTTCTGGCTCATCAAAATCCCCACATCTTTTCCTACAGAGCTTCTGCCTGACCAGTCCCTTCCCCAGTCTGTGCGTTTGTACAGTTGTTCCCCCTTGCTCATAGAGCTTTGGTTTCTCTCTGTTTGAACTTCGTGAGTTCTTTTAGTTTCTCCAGTTTCTCCGAACTTCTGTGACACCCATTGTCAGTTTCATTGGCACAACTCTGTGCATGATGTATGTGCTGCAGTATGATATATGATGTGAATGTATCGCAGCCTAGGCACCTTTAACAGACACTCTGTCTATCCATTATGCAGATTATCATTGTAATTGAGTGACACTGTTGAGTGGTTTTGGAACAAGGTCAGAAAGGATCCTGAAAAATTGTGCTTGCTACCCATTTTCAGTATAACAAACACTCGAAGCAGTTACCAAGTCAAGTACAATTTTTATGGTCAATTATACAGCCAACTGGTCGTGATTTTGTCTAGGTCACACTTCCCTAGCTTTCTTGTAAGATATCATGAAAAACATTGTCAAAAGCCTTCCTAAACCCTTTATATATAATATCTGCTTCTTGTTCCTAATGCACAAGAGCTGTTATCCTCTTACTGAAAAAAATACAAAATTTTAGCGTGTTTTTGTTTTTTCCCCTGACAATTTCATGTCAGCTATTATTCATTTTATTGCTAACTTGCAGGTTTTTACAAATAGTTTAATAGTGGAAGTAGTTCTAGTTTTTTTTCTTGAAATAGAAATTACCTTGGCTAGCATAATGCTGTAATTGTAAATGTCTCAAATAAAGAAGGTTAATTAAACACTGTTTACAAATGCCACTAGAGAGCTCTGTATTTCTTGAAGACAGAAAAGTTAGTTCTTCTGGACAGTAATATGACAAAACAGAGCTAAACAAAATATAGATATCTTTATTTTAGTTAAAAAAACCTACTCGGGGTTTTTTAGATTTTTTGGATTTCTGCTGGAAGTCAAAAAGAGCGATTTAGGCTTCACTTGTCCAAAAATTAAATGTAACTTGATTTTACAGTAGTAATGGTGACCAAGGAAGAGGCAAGTGTACAGGATATGGATGAAGATAGAATTTTTTCTTCATGGCTGGGACACAAGTTTCAAGATATGCTTTTGCTCAGTAATAAAGATAGAGGAATGCTGAAAAAAAATTAATTGGTTCATTATTTGAACATTTTTTTGCAGAGGGACTTTTTTCCCCTTAGCTTTTGTTTTCAACTGTGTTTGTTTATACTGGAAGGCAGAGTTTGTTTCATCAAAGGTGGCAATCAATCTGATGCTTGGGGAAACTGAGGCACTAGTTTATTATGAAAATGTGAAAATAAACTGGGTCAACTGATGGAACCTTCAGAAAGATTTGTAAAATACTGGAACGCTAGAATGAAGTGTAGGTGTGAGCACAGTTCAAATGAATATGTGTCAACCTAACTCCTGTTTGAATGTTTGTGATGTTTTGAATATGCCACTGTTTCATAGATTTCTTTAAAAGGTAAGTATCTGTCTTTCTGCTTACCAGAAAGATGTATTATCTCTGAGACTTTGAGGCATATGAAAATGTTTCAATGTGTTGGAGAAAAGTTTCTCCATCCTCTTGTGTAAAATTCTGTCCATATGTAGATCCTTGTGTTCCCCCTCCAACTGTGAGCAAAAGCATTGAACTTGCATTGCAGCCTCCTCTAGTCAGGGTACTTTTGTCCTTCTAAATCATCCATTTGATCTACTCAAAAAAAGAAAAAAGAGTATATAATCTCATTTTTGAAAATTATTTGCTGTTTTCTAGGTGGAGCAAAATAATATCACAGCAAATTTTTATATATTACTCTCAGATTACTAATGAATACTATAGCTTTCTATGTTCAGCTGTTATGTAAAGGGCTCTATTTTATGTATAGTCAGGTTATAGCTTTACAGTTTATATAGCTGCTTTAAGGCTTTAGAATATGTTTCACTGATCTCTGAAAAGTTTCTATAGCAGGTCTGACAATTATTTTTGTCATGAGGTCTGTGGAATTCAGTTGACACATTTCAAACAGGTTTCCCATCTTGATGGGCTGCTAGATCTGAAACCAGTTGGTAACAGCTGTCTTTTTGATATTTTTTTTTTTTTCTTCAGCTCCACCTGATTTAGAAGTTATTGTTAACAGTTTTGAGTATGAGTTTCAGTATTGAAAATGTTGAAAGGAGATTTGAGTTTGAAATGTCCGTGCAGTTTGACCCTTCTCTCCCTTGGCTTTGTTTTCTTTGATGTAGAACAGGTGAGTTGGTTCTTTTCAGTGCTCATATTCCAGGACTAGACTGCTCTCTTTGAGTGAGCTAGAGAGTCATCATTAGTGGTTGCCATGCCGTGCTACACTCCAGTCTCTGCTATTGTGGCATCTTGGACATAAGTTCGGTCCAGTACTTAAGAATAAAATGATATTTTCCCACCTGAATTTAAAGAGAAAGGCTGGACAAACCATCTCTTACAAGTTAAGTTATGGATTTGGGAATAGAACCAAAGGTGGGGAAGTAATTGAAGCAGACCTGTTACACAGACAGTGTATAGTCAGTGCTCAGGCGTGCAGTTAGGTTTCTGAGGAGAAAGGTTTTCTAGTGCACCCATTCTGCTCTTTCCTGATAAGGTCAAAATACTTCTTGGGAAAAACTTTGAAAGAAGGAATGTATTGTCTCCTGAAATTAGTATTAAAGATACTAATTTGTTTAATTTGATATATTTGTATAATTTTTCTCCTGTCCTCCTTTATCATGCTTTGCTCTGACAAGAGAGAGTAAAAAGAAACATGAATTTATTTACACACAACAGAACTAATATGTGAAGACTTGGAACAATATATGCAGAGATCGTAAAACATCGTCCTTCAAAATACTTTGCATTAAAATAGAAGCAGTAACAGGGATCAGGGATTTCTATTCTTTACAGAAAAACTATAAACACTGACAGCAGCAGAGGCAGAATTTTAAACTTATTAAAGAACCTTGTGCTACAAACAAGATGCAGCAGTTAAATGTTACAGGCAAATAATTTATATTGAATGTTTTATTTTCGTAGCTCTGCATTTGGTCAGTTCAGCCTTGGGGTCTCTCTGACAGGGCATCCTATCAATTTAATTTCATATGCTACTACCATCTTGGCTGTTATGAAGGTTTTGCATTGTCCAGAACTGGACTGCTGTTTATTATCTAAGCTAGAAGAGAATAAATCAACCAATGCTTGTACCTGTGAACCTACTGTCTTTGTCTGGTCTTCTGGTTTTGTTCGGTGTTTGCTTCTGGTCTGGCATTTGTTTAATTTTTTTCACTTTCAATGCTTGTTGTGAAAAGACTGTCATCAAGAACAAAGATGTCTTGTATGTGAAGACTACAAATAATTTGTTTAGGTTTGAAAGTTTTGTTCTAAATTTAGAATCAGTGACTGAACAAGGTACTGTACAGTCCTGGACTAGCAGCTAAGTGGGAACAAAAAATGTGTTTTTATGCCTGTATACACAAGTGACACTTTAATTTTCAGTATTTCTAATGAGTTCTGGAAAAGGACAACATATAATGTTTCCTTCTTGCTCTTTGTTGTCAGAAAAATTATGAGAAGTTGAGTCTTCATAGTAGCAGCCATGGAGCAGCCAGTTGCAAAGGTGAATTTTGAGAAAATCCTGACCTTCCAGTTGATAGTTGTCAGTCTGCATGTGGAAAACATGAGGAAGGAACATATGAAGAAATTCTGGTGGAGGACCACATGACTATAGAGAATGGTAGGCATTAGCAAAAGAAGCATCAGGGTGCTATTAGGTTGGTCAGAGGTGGGTTAAAAGCTTCTTTGTTTTCATTTTTATGTGCAGGTATGTTCTCTGAATTAGATGTTGAGCTGGACGTATTGGACAACTCAAGCAGCTCTAGTTCAAGTCATTTGAAAGAGTCTGTTATTGGTAATATTCTTTAAGAATGAATGGGTACTAGTTTCTAAGATCAAAGCAGTTTTTTGTTCCAGAATATTAGGGTATCTCATTATTTGTTGCAAGTTCACTATCTGTTGTGCTACCTAAGTAAAGAAAATAACTGTGCCTCTGTGGCAGCCTTTTCCAGTTTAATACATTTTGCATCTCATAGTCTTTGTGTAGCTTGTCTCTGTATGTTGCAGTAACATCTGTGAAAGCTGGAATATAATTGGGCAACTTCACAAAGAAGGTGGTTTTAAATTTGAAACCCTAAGATGACTAGTATTGATAAGAAACAGATGGAAGAGTGTGAAAAATAACGTTGAAAGAGGCAAACTTTAGCTGTCTAGATGAATTGGCTGAATGGAATTGAAGGAAGGCTTAATGATTAAGAAAGGATTATGTGATAAAACACAGCATTAATTCTGCTTATAGTTATTTATGGTGAGCAAATAGGAAAGCATCAGCTGTGTTGGGTATTATCTTAAGTAACAGTTTTTTGGGATTATATTCCAAAGATGAACATGTAAAAGAAAAAACCAAAAAAACAGCTCTAACTGCTTTGAGTCACTTGCTAAACTGTGAGCTACCATGATATATCTATTAAATGGGATGAGATTCTGATTAGAGAAAATCAAAAAGCATTTTATATTAGAAAAAAGAGATGGATATTAGAATTGAGCAAAGCTTAAGATTTCCATTCATCCTGTTTAATTCTGAAAGAAAACTTGTGGATGATTTAAAATGTACTTTTTAGTAAAGGGAATGTAGTTGTGTGAAGATTAGCAAATATTACTGGTACAAGGTCCCAGGCTTCCAAAAACATTGAATAACATTACTTTATCTGTTTGTAATCCTATTTGCTAGCTGGGTTTCCTTCAGATTTTGGCCCAGCTAGTGAAGAAGTATGACTGCTTTTAATTGAAATGCCTAGCCATTAGCTCAGAGCAAATAAATGATTTGATAATTCTACTTAAAATCCATTAATATGATTTGCTAATTGTAACTGGATAGCCTGCCATTCTAAAGGCTGGAGGACCTGTGGCAGGCCAGCCCTGAGATTATTATTAAAGTTTTCTTTAAAAAATAATAATTTTAAAAAGCACTTTGTTGCTTTCTTGTGCTAAGAAAATAACAGAAGAAGGCTACAGGATACAGGGAAGCCTAGTCTAACTGTGGGAGGGGGCCTGCATAAAAGGAATCCCTTGAGGAAAAGCAGCTGGCAGACACAAATGTTCTGTTTTGTCTTTATACTGAAGAATAACACATTGTGTGTCTCAGAGAAATGTAATTCACTGTGGGCTAGTTCAGCATTTGAATCTTTGTAGTGTGTAACTTGCCACACCCAAAGCATTACTGGTAATGATTTCCTTGTAGTCTATTTTGCTTGATTGAGATCTGGACATTAACAAAACATCAACTTTTTCTAATATTTGAATATTATGGTTTCAGGTTTCCATATTTTTAATTAAATATTTTAAGTGGAAAGATCCAGTCAGTTCCTGTCAATCCCAGTAACTTTAATCAGCATTTCTAGAAATCATTATTCATTTTTCTCCCAACATAGAGTTTAATTATTATATAGATACTTCAGAATTGCTTTTTCAGAAAAATAACTCTGTAGTCTTACATTCTTAAATCACCTCTAGTTTCTACTTAATAGTGAAATCAGTGTTGTATATCAGTTGTAATTAATACTGGCAAACGTTTCTTCTTTTCAAGGATAAAGAAAAATAGCTTTAAAAATAATTATAAATTCAGGATAACTGGGTATTACTTGGATTATGCTCCATTCATTACTCATAAATGGCTAACAGAGTTTGAATTACCAGCCATGGTTTTTGCAAGCATGTCAGCATTGCAGGGGAAAATGTGACCAGCTTTCATCTAGCTAACTTGGAAACTGCTAACGTGAAGATGTGAGTTCTAGTTATGGGTATATTGATGAGGATCTTGAAAGGATTTGTCTAATCATGCTCTCATCACATCATTCTCAGAGTAAACATGATCTTCAACTGAGTTGTTCATTGGCACTGAAGCTGGTGTGCATTTGACAGTGAAACGTCTTGTGCTGCTGTATCTTGCTTGGAAGTTTTTCTGTTACCTCATAATTTAATTTATATTTTCAGTGTTTGGAGTAACCTCTGATCTAACTTGTGACCAATAAGCAAAGACACTGATATTCAGGATTCCTTTCCTGAATTTCTGCAATCCAATAGTATTCAGAGTTACCATGTAATGAAGACACCATGGATCTGCCTGAAGAATATTCTAGTGATGTAACTGTAGAGGGGTCTCCTATATCTTCTTTGAGCTTTTAGAAATACAACTTGTTTACACAGTTCCAGGACTTGAGTTTTGTGCAGGTGATGCTCATAGCCAGTTGAATTATTGGGGATTTCTAGAACTAGGATGCTCTCAAAATAGGAACTCTGTATGTTGTATGTAGCAAATGACTGGGATTTGAGTTTAGGTCACCGCATTAACTACTTTTGAGGATAACAAGGAACACTGTGTGAAATAAAAACCCCATTCAGTAATGTTACTTGCTTTCTGGAGTCAGTAATTTGGGCTACATTGGAGTCAGCTATCTCATGTCTTGCAAGTTCTGTGATCACAGAGCTGAGCTTTTGGTTGGGTTTTTTTTTGTGGTTTTTTTTTTAATCAGACCGGTTGTATTTGATGGGTTTGGTGTTTTGAGAGGATATTTCTTCTTTCAATAACGTGATTAGATAGTTTTGTAAGTCTTTGGGATAAGATCATCTGACATCTGCTATATTTGGTTCTTTAGATTGTGAAGGGAAAGCTTAGGAAATTCCTTGAAAATTATTATTGCATCAAGAAAACTATAATTTGCACAATGGGCTGTCTGGGAAGGACTTTGGAGATCTTAATGTTTTGTAGGCTTGCTCTTCCCAATTTATCTAAGATTCGGATTTCTCTAGAGACCTTGGGCTAATGGGTCTTTGTAGAAAACATCAACTAGAACAAGATCTGCTGAGACCTGATTTTCCTGTATGATGCTGGAGTTAAGTTCAAAGTATGTGTATGTCAACCTCTGTTGCTGTACGTGTAGTCACTGATAGTGAGAAAAGGACTTAGTTGTTTGCTCTGCCAAAGGGTTTAATTGATGTGGTTGGGATTTTCTGTTCCAGTGTACAGTGATTTAAAGGACAGCTTACTAAGAGTATTTTGAATAAATAAAGGTAATTTGACCTTTCTCCTGGAAAGATCATTAAGCTGTCATTCAAAAAACCACTTCCTTTGGTTCCATTTTGTTCAAAGAGATGCATTGAAGTTTTCTGCTGATTTGAAATCTTGATTCAGTGTTCCTGCCATTCTGATCAAACTTGGGAGGGTTTTCAGAGATTTTTTTAGATAACATTGAAGTGAAAGTTAAAGCCAAAACAAAAGTTATTATCTCCTCAGGTTTTTCTGGTCTCATATTGTGTTATAAGCTCTTTTCTTGAAATTACATGGTTAGGTGCCTTCAAGAGCAAAACACTAAACTGCCTATTAAAAGGTATTTATATGATTTGCACTGATTTCAATGCATGTTAAGAAGTTAAAGCCTTAAAAGTTGCTTTAATTACATCAGCTATTAAAGACCAAAGTAGAAGTCAGAGAAGTTCTTTATGCCTCATATAATTTTTTTTTTTTTTAATGTCCTCAAGGAATCTTCATAGAGCTATTCAGAATAGGGAGGCTGATGAGAATTAAAAGCTTTGGTTTTTGTGTGTCTTTCACATTCTAACAAGAGTGGGCACGAAATAGGAAAGAGATGGAGGATGTGTATTTCATTTTCCTTGAGATCCTCTCAAACTGAGAAATATCCTCTTGCAAGGCATTTGAACAAAACATATTGCCTTGCTCTTCCTATCCCTGTCAAAGGAGTAACCATGGTAAAAGGAAATATGGTCTGGGTAGCCCTGGGCTGAACATCAGGATGCACTGTGTGCTCTGTGACTTGTTAGTTAACTTGTCTGCATGTTCATCTGTTTTCTTACTCCTCCTCTGCCTTTCTA
This sequence comes from Oxyruncus cristatus, assembly GCA_013399855.1. Lineage (NCBI taxonomy): Eukaryota > Metazoa > Chordata > Aves > Passeriformes > Cotingidae > Oxyruncus > Oxyruncus cristatus. The sequence continues at coordinate 1,952,653 of VXAY01001328.1, forward strand.
TGATTAGCATAACTCACACACAGAAGACTCGGTATTATAAATAAAGTCTTTATTGTTGCATGTGTGTATACACACATGAATGTTTGTTACAACGATTTTTACATGTTTGAGTCTCCTTGTGGTTAGTTATTGAATAAATTATTTTGCTGCGTTTTCACAGTGACTAACATAATGAGATTCCTCTCTCTGAGGTAGCTGCTCAGTGGGTCTCTAACATAATAATAAGCAATAAAAATAGGGCTGAAGGGTGTTTGCTATTGTTTAGTGATGTTCTGCATCATGGTTTCTGTGGTTTTTTTTGGTTCTGTTTTTTAACATTAGTATTTTCCTAACTTTAGCATATGAATCAGAAAATACTACATCTCTGCCATGTGCAGTGAGTGGTGAGACAGATTCTAGTGTGAAATATCATGCACTTGTAAATACACTCATAAACTGGCAGATTAGCAAGTCAAATGTGGTGAGTCATCAAACTGATCAAGCAAATTTGGATATGAGCTCTTTACGCATTGAAAGACCATTTATTTTAAACAGCCAAAGGGTAGAGTATTTCAAACCCAATTTTGTGTATGAATAGTTGGAAAAGGGTATGTGTGTTTTTTATAAAATTCTAGCAAACAGCTAGAATTCAAACTTAGATTTCTAGCCAAGTGGCTTCTGTGACAAATTTTCATGCATGTATTCACGTAATGTATTTGGTGTTTGTTGTGTCTGAAGTTGGAACTCAAAATCCTTACCCCAAGCAGCGTGATTCAGGTTCAGTCAGTGCTTCTACTTTTGTATTTGTATTATTGTGTCTGCATCCTAAGCAGGTAAAATACCTGTTCTTTGAGTAGGCACAATCATATTTTGCATTTCATTCTTTACTTTCTAGGCAGTAGACACTGTTTTTTTCTGTCTATTTTTCTGTCTCAGTAACAAGGTTAATTGAAGTACTTTTGCTTCTATGAGGACCTAGTTTATTTGCTATTACATAGCGCAGCTTTTCTTACCAAACAGTCTTTTGTGATAGGTACTACAGAATTTTAATATCTGTTTTCCTAAGCAAACCATTATCAAGGAATAAAATAGTTCCTTTTTCTTTCATTCTCTGTCTGTCTGTGTGCCTCCTTTTGAGGGAGACAGATTTGGCCTAAAAATGTATCATTTCTTTTGGTTTTAAAGTGACTTCAGTGTGGCAGATGTAAGCCTCCTTCAGGATTTTTCTTTTTTTTAAATTCAGAGGATCTCAGAAAAGTAAGAAAAATAGAGGCACTATATTTCAGAGTACAGCACAAAGTATGTTAGAACACAAAAAGATGTAAGACTCTCAGAAATGTGTTTGCTCTACTGTTGCTCTAGAACTAATATAACTACTGTAACAAGAGCAACAATGGGAAAACCAGTATAAATTTGACATAACATCTTTTTTTCTTCTTATCTTCTGTTTGAGAGATTAGATGTCTCTGTTCTTGTTTAATAATAATGCTTGTGAGGTTAGTAAGTGTGGAAAAAAAATCTTACGTAGACAAAGATGCAGGGCATTTTAATAAAATCCACAAATTGTATGGGGAAATTGTTCTAGGATATCCTAATCTTACTACTCAGACTTTCAGTTAGCAAAACTGTCTTTTCATTAAACATGCACTTATTCCTCATTCAAAATGAGATACTATTTATTAAAATACCATGAAGGGCTGAGATGTTAGTTTATGATGTAGGAAAATCTTCCATACATCAAACAGTAACTCGATAGTCAAATGGGGTTTGGAGTTTAATACTGTTTTTTAAAAGTTATTTTGACACCATGTCTGGAAAATAGAAAATACTAAAATACATGTTTTGGGGGTTTTTTTAAGCAGAAGTTAATATTTATGCATTTGTTTCAGGTATAATTAAACAAAGTTTTAGTACTTCTGGAAGACAACCTCAGATAAGGTAGGTGTGATTTATTTTTTTAATATAAATTATATAATTGATCACTGTTATGAACAATTCCAGTTGTTTGATTCACAGTGAAACAATTCTGCAATTCCCTTCATGAAACATTTCCTTACTTACCATTACAGCTGCATATTGTATCAGCCTATGACACCCAGTCTGCTTGAAGATGTAAGATACAACAACTCAAAAGTTTTACATGATAAATAGTTTTAAAAATGGACTTTACTACATCAGCTAAACCGATGTTATTTGTTTAGCCAAATTCTGGTTTTGTGTTTTTAAGCAGACGTTTCTCCGTACAAAAATGTGTTTGTGTATTGGATAGTGTGGAGTTGATTGTAGTAGTGTAGAGTAGTATCATGTCCCATTGAACTCCTCTAGACCTTCTACACAAACATAGACACCCATTTTTTGTATTGTGGAGGCCCATTTATTTCAAAAAAAGAAACAAACAGAAGCAGAATATGTTACATCATCCCTCTTCCTTTTCCAAAGGTTTTCTTCTGTTGTTTATTCAGTACTGCATTTTGTCTTTAACTTAGCTATGTGAGTGTTTATAATGATGGCATTGATTCTTCTCTTGTGTTTCTCCACAGACACCGTTTTAACCAAAGGCAATATTTTGTTTTTGCTTTCAGAGCATTTCTTAGTGTGTCACCATCCAGTATGTCACTTATCACTTTGCAATTTTAGTCCTGTTGCAGTAAGTAGTGGAAGCCTCCTCATGCTCGGGTTGAAGCAAGCACATTTTTATCTCTCTGTACAAATTCACGAGTACACAAATCTCTGCCCCTCACATAATCATTAGGAAAGCTATCTCCTTATCTATCTTCATAACTACTCCTTGAAACTGTAATTTTCTCTGCTGCCACAAAAATATATACAAATTCTTGGCATACTGGGGCTATCACGGCTGTCGCCCATCAGGACATCACATTGGTTCATTCAGTTTCCTCTCTGTTTATATCTGTTTTTTATTGCTTATTTCACCTAATGAAATCTGCAGCCTGGGAAAGAGTTTGTGTAGAGTATAGAGCAGGATCTAACGTGGAAACATGTAGACCTGTATTTCTGACATTGAGATATTGCTATCCGGGTGATGTAATATTATTTTTTCCCCCCATTTTACCAGTACTGTATGCATTATTACTCATGTTTTTCTCCTCTAAACAATAATTATTCTTTATGTTTTCCATCCATAAGAAGGGTTAACCAAAAGGTCCTTAAACTTGTACAAACGCATCATCTGGTGAATTACTGAGTTTTCAGTATTAAAATCCTCTCTGCAGACTTTGTGTGTTCCAGGCTGAAAACTGAACAGGGAAAGAAACTTTTATTTAGTACAAGTTATACTATTTTGGACACACAGAGTAAGCCAGCCTTTATGTGACTTAAAAATGCACAGTTAAAACCTAGGGAATTTGGACAGATTTCCTTTAGAGGAAACATGAGATGTAGTCAGGGAATACTGTTATTTTATTTACAGTCACTGATGCCAAACACAATTAAAATTTTTTTATTTTATTTAAATAATGATAGAGATTATGTTGACGGTCCTGGATCAAGATTGCAACCAGGTAATATCGTGCTTGCAAGAAATGATTTAGGGTTTTTTTTTTAAAGTTTTTAAACATTATTACATTATTCTCCTGTCGCATATAGAGTGTTTCCTCATAGTCTACCAGTTGTAGCTCTTTGCAATATGAGATGTTACGGTTTTATTTTAAAATGTTAGAAAATGAGACAATTACATTTCACATACAAGTATGTTGTCTGAAATATCATTAAGGTACTTCTTAAAAATATGAATTCCAATAGTAAATCAGTAAGATCTCATTTGAATGGTCATTATCCTGGCTAAGCTTCTGCTGAATGCAATGAGAATTTCTCCTGAGAAATGAATTTTCATAAAGACCTTGTAAATTATCGTGTATTTATATATCATGATTGATGAAACAAGTTTTCCATCTGAGGTACTTTTCTTTCTTACCAAGAAGCTTCACATACTGTAAGCTGCTAAGCTGTGATTTCAGAATGTATATCATCTGAATTAAATAATACTTGAAAGAAAATTATTTTGAGCAATTGAGATATTGATCACAAAAAAGTGCTTTTTGTCTACACTAAGTTCTATTTTATAGCTTTTAATATAAAAATTCTATTAAAATTTTTCATTGTGCAGTTCAAATCAAAATTTGATGTCAACCTTCTGCAGTTTCAGGGCTGTTTACTAAAGAGTGCCATTATAATAACAACACAGTTAAAACCCACTATCCAGCCACAATATATCAGAACTAGCATGATCTACAGACAAATACTTTAGCCTTTGTTGATATTTTCAGTTCTGTGGGTAATTTGACTAAATCCAACCTTTTTCAGTAATGTTTTCCATTTGGATAAAAATCATAAAAGCTTTGATCAGGTCTTCAGCAGCCTATTCACACATGTGTGCCCTCATCATCCAAATAATGCTGTACTTCTGTATTTAAAAAAAAAACCCAAAACCCAAGAATCATAGAATCAGACGGGTTGGAAAGGACCTCTGAGATCATCAAGTGCAACCCTTGATCCAACACCACTGCGGTTACTAGACTATGGCACTAAGTGCCACGTCCAGCCTCATCTTAAAAACCTCCAGGGATGGAGAATCCACCACTTCCCTGGGCAGCCCATTCCAGTGTCTGATTACTCTCTCTGTAAAGAATTTCTTTCTAATATCCAACCTAAAACCCCCCTGGCACAGCTTAAGGCCATGCCCTCTTGTCTTATGGCTGGTTGCCTGGGAGAAGAGACCAACCCCCACCTGGCTACAACCTCCTTTCAGGGAGTTGGGGAGAGTGATGAGGTCTCCCCTGAGCCTTCTCTTCTCCAGGCTAAACAACCCCAGCTCCCTCAGCCTTTCCTCATAGGACTTGTGTTCAAGTCCCTTCACCAGCCTGGTTGCTCTTCTCTGGACCTGCTCCAGCACCTCAATATCCTTCCTGAACTGAGGGGCCCAGAACTGGACACAGCACTCCAGGTGTGGCCTCACCAGCGCTGAGTACAGGGGCAGAATCACTTCCCTGTTCCTGCTGGCCACACTGTTCCTGGTCCAGGCCAGGATGCCATCGACCTTCTTGGCCACCTGGGCACACTGCTGGCTCATGTTCAGCTTCCTGTCAATCCAAACTCCCAGGTCCCTTTCTGCCTGGCTGCTCTCCAGCCACTCTGTGCCCAGCCTGTAGCGCTGCAGGGGGTTGTTGTGGCCAAAGTGCAGGACCCGGCACTTGGCCTTGTTGAACCTCATCCCGTTGGAATCAGCCCAGCTCTCCAGTCTGTCCAGGTCCCTCTGCAGAGCTCTCCTGCCTTCCAGCTGATCGACACTGCCCCCCAGCTTGGTGTCATCTGCAAATTTACTAATGGTGCACTCTATCCCTTCATCTAAATCATCAGTAAAGATATTAAACAGGACTGGGCCCAACAGTCTGGAATGTGTGGACTTTGAGGGTACTCCTGAAGTTCCTAGCTTAACATGGGGTCTCTAGCTGTCTTTGAAGCACCTATACACTACAAGTAGACATTACATCTGATCCTCCTAGATTTTTAGGTCATATTGTTGCTGTCACACTAGAAAAAAGAGAAAGCTCTGTACACTGAATACAGGGAAATCCATGTTATATCCTACTCAGTCAATTTTGTTTGCTGTTATCATTCTAAACATATTTTTATTCAGAAAAAAAATCAGAAGACACACAGAAGAAAGGGCACTGATTTATTTTCTTTTGGTTTGTTATACAAGCAATAGAGAAGACAAATACCACAGAACAGGGAATAATGACAAAAATAACATGTCAAGGTTATTAAAGGTTTTCTGAGTGTCCTACCAAAAGCTAAAGGTTCATAGGTCATAACAGCAAGACTGGGGATTGAATATAGCAGTGTTGAAACAGTTGGTAGAGAGGTGAAAATGAGGCAGACAGAGCTAAATACAAATTGCTCTTTTGGTGGTATGTATTTTAGATTATTACAACATGGCTTCCACTGTCACCTTGACCAGAAAAAACAATCTCACTTCTTCTCTAAGTGACTTGGGAAATGCAAGACTTCTTTTCCTCTTACTCATTATTAAGAGAAGACTTAGGGAAAAAGTGTCAAACTGAATTTTACTTGACTCTGTCAACACATCTGCCAAAAGGCCACAAAACCCCCCGATAACAGCAATGATGTTGTCTTCATGAAACATGCCCCTCTGTGACAGAAACGGACATTTTCTGTATCTCTCTGTTTCTGTGATAGCACTGCTTAGAACTGGATGGTCCCTAGACACTTCAGTTTCTGAAAGTCTGTCTTGTACTTCTTGTTAAAGTAGCCAACACAGAAATTCAACAGCAAAAAAAAATAGTAATTATACTGTTGTGGATGAGTTAATGTTGGTATTTGAATTTCATCTCCTGCTCAGTAGAATTTTTATTCTTGATCCAAGATCACTATGCAAAAAAAAAAAAAAAAAAAAAAAAAAAAAAAAAAAAAAAAATATTTGGGGTAAAATTTTTAAAANAAAAAAAAAAAAAAAAAAAATTCTGTGGATGTAAATTTTTACACAAGACTTTATGGTCCTCAGGGTGTTGCTGTGTGAAGAAACGTTAGAATATGGATCTAAATTAGCCTCTGAAGTGTAGTTTAGAGAACTGTAATTAAGAGAGATACAGGGCTGCTGGCTGAAGTTCAATACCTCGGCCAAAGGTCTTTGCTTAGCTTCCAGGTCTAATACTCAACTCGGAAAGATAATTTTTATGAACTAATATTCTTTAGTGATACACTAAGTGTTTTATAGTTACAGTCTGCTGATAAGCTTTTATTTAATCTCTGGGTCTGACAATGTGTATGATTTAAATACACAAACAACAATTGATTTACCACATAAATATGATCCGTTTGAGATATGTTACTGTAATTCTTTGGGTAGATTGAAAATAAATTTAATAACATCAAAATGTACAAAAAGTAAATATGTGTGCTAGTCAATGTAAAAAAAATCAGTTAAGAAAATTCTGTTTATCATATATTTAAATTTCCTTTTGAATAAATGTGAGAAAACTTTAATGATTGGTAAGGTACAGTAATACTGTTTTTCTCTTAGCATAATGATTCAGAGAAAGGGGTTTTCTTTTGACACATAGATTCAATTGCATGGTCTAAATTTTTAAGATTTTACATTATCCTTTTTCTGTTTGCAACATTATTGGAAAAACATGTCATGCATTTAAACTTAGCATTTATATCTACAGGCTTTAAACAGTGTATGCTATTACTGCACTAAGGCAACAAAATGAGTTGCCCTCCTGATTTTACTCTTGTCATCTACAGCATTGGCAGGAATTGCTGTATCACAAAGGAAGTTGCGCCAGATCAGTGACCCTGTTCAGCAGATTCTTATTCAGCTCCACAAAACTATCTTCATCACTCAAGACTCAATATGCATTACTGTTGCTTCTGACATTCTATACTTTTTAGTTATTTGCTGTTGTCAAAATGATGGTACTGCAAAGTGCTGCTAATTTAGTCACTGTTCTTTAAAAACAACAGAACTTGACATTTTTGCAGATGGCAGGATGCTTTAAAAATATAACATTTAAATAAAGACTAACCTTGAATATTAGTATGTGGAGGATGGCAATAATTGAGTCATATGAAAAAAAATCAGTGGCTCACCTCAGAAAAATGGATTGTACAGTAAATTATTTTTAAAACATTCTGTCATACTAGCAATATGATTATTTAAGGTGACAGTATCATATACTGAATTGGAGAGTATATAAAATGCTTTCCTCTGTAGGAATAGTCCCTAAATAACTTTGCAGTTCATTTTTCTTATTATCAATAGGTAGTAATACTTTCATGGAATTTTAGTGCAATAGTTCAAATCCTGAATATGTTAAATGTTTTGAAATGTTTTTAAATGTCAGATCTTTTTCAAACTTAAGACTTATTTTAAAATCAAGTTCAAATGTTTCGTAGTGAAAGAGAGTTGAAGTTATTTCATGCTGATTCCAAAGCAAAAATGGAGCTGATACAAATCTGCATTCAACTCTCCATTAAAAATGTGATGGAAAACTTTTTATTCTCAGGAAAGATGGTTGCCATGCAGCTACTTACTATTCTTAAATAAACATATTTTTGTTTTCCAAAATGAAGTGTTTATCTTTGGGTTGTGGTGTTTATCACCTCAGGAATTTTCAGATTGATGAGCCAAATTTGTTTGGTTTTGTTGAAAACAGAATAGCATAACTGAACTTGGGTGTGCTTTGCATGTCTTTTTCTCTTTCTTTTTTTTTTTTTTAATTCTTTTTAACTGTCAAGCTTATCAAAACAGGTAATACAGGAATTAAATTATCAGAGACAAAGAAAATAATAATAATTTAAAATAATTGGAAATTATCTCCTTCTCCCACTAGCAGTAATGAGGCAGTTCAGTCTTTACATGGTATATCAGGAGTATGTCCAAGGTGCTCGTTAGTGAACCTGTCCTCTCTGTTGAGGAAGGTTTTCCCAAGTGGCCTACTAATTAGTACAAGATATCACAATGTGGATGCCCAGTAACTGAGAACTAACAGCAACTGACAAACTGACTCAAAATTGACCAGTGAAGCAGGAGCAAGAACTTTGATGCTTTTGGTGTCATTTGGTTTCAGAATGGGAAAGCAGAGAAACCAGGATCTGCACCTGTGCTTGTTTACTCTGTACTATATACTTCTCTTGTACTTGTTTATGTTCTTACGAGTCTAAGGTCAAATATTTTTTATAATATATGACTGTTTTATCGAACTCTGTTACATATTTCAGCTGACAATTCTAAACTGAAGTTTGCAAGGGAGAGCTCTTGCCTGTTAGTTCTTGGCTGCCATCAGCCTTCTCAAACCAGTTGCCATGGGAACAAGAATCAGAGTGATCTCTGCAAAACAATGTAAGAAAAAGCTTTTTAAAAAGCAGTATGTAAATCTTTGGCCTTTTTCTTTCTTCT